>APFE030858049.1:92132-150896 GCA_000404065.3 Pinus taeda
TTATCAATTGGCTAAAAAAGTGTTGCTTTTTGTATCCTCATAATGTGTTGTCAATTCTTCCGTAAAAATTGCCCAAGTGATAATTTGTTTACGAGAGCAAAGCCATTGATACCATACAGACTGATTTGGTTCCAAATATAAAGTTGCAATACATACCTTTTGTGTGTTTTGCACATTCTTGAGATTGAAAAATTGCTCCATCTGTAATATCCATGTTGGGAGATCCTTGCCATCAAACTTCCTCATATCGATTTTAGGAATATGGTGGTTCTTCGATCCCACATTAGAGTCTACAAAATCATGATTGACATTTCTTTTGTATGCATCACGAGTTTCCTTTACTACCCTTTCACCATTAGTAAGTATTTCTTGTAAAAAATTTGTCAAATCTGTCTTCAAATCTGCCATTTCTGTTTTCAAATCTTCCATGTCTCTCTTCAAATCTATCTTCAAATCGTCCATCTTAGCTTCCATGCCCTTTATCTTAGATTCCACGCCATTTATCTTAGCTTCTGTTAGCTTTTGTGAGAGTGACATTGTTGTTTCACTTGGTCTTGTAATTTTGATATTATAGCATTCTTCATCTTCTTCGTGAGTCATGCTGAGAGATTTCAGTTGCTTTAACTAGGTGTTTTCAATTTTTTTCCCTGCGGGGCATCAATTACCGATAATAATTCTCTACTATGCCCTTTGAATTCCTTCAAAATAAATTTTCAAACCAAGCTTAAGTAAAAATTTAAAAAAATCTACACACCTTTTTTCACTTTGTAGGAGCTCGATATTGCCTCTGATGTATCTTTGCAATTTTGGATCATCCAGTTATGAAATTGTGATCTGCAGTAGCCCTTTGTGTCCTCTTTCCAATGCCACCAGTTTGATCCACATTGGATTCTCCAAGGAAGAGTTATGCCAAATCTCCCACGGTGACCTGATTATAGACTAGTTCAGTAGAGTGAACTTGTGTGACATGCCACATGTTCTTGTTTTGACTTTTGGCTTTGAAAAATATATACAAGAAATTACAGTCCGTCCTCTTTCCGTACCTTCTTACAAAACTTCAATCCGATGCTTAGAGAGAAATTTATGACGATTTTCCTCAGATCATATCTCCGCAAATATAGTGCAAAAAGCTCTGAAATTTGGACCCAAGGTTTAGTGCGATTTCGTCTCAAATGGGTTTTTTTTTTTACTTCTAAAATGTCACAGAAAAAAGTTATAGTGAAAATGCCATGATGACCTATTTGGAGCAGCGAAACCCTAGAATCCAAAGCTCTGATACCAAATGTTATGAAACTAGCTCACAAAAAGATAGAAAAGATAGATCAATGCCTTAGAATTCAACCTCTTCGAGGGGGAAATCTCCTTTACATTACACAAATGAATGATTCTTTGATGATTCAAATGACAAAAAATCCTTTCTGTATATAAGAGTCTAAGGAGTCACAATATAACCCAGCCGACCTAACAATAATAATATAAAGGCACAAAAATAACAATAGAGGGATCCTATGGGGCACATCAATAACAATAAGGGGACAATAGGGGCACAACAATATTAATAAGGGATACAACTAAAATAGTAATGGGGTAATCACTAATATTATAGGGACCTAACATACTTCCCATTGGAGCTAGGATGTTGCTATGACATGATGATGCAAGGCTTAAGAAGGATAAGGTTGGGATTAAGAGGGCACATTTTATCATGAGATATGACCTATGATGAGGATACATGCCCCTTGTACTATTCATTTCACCTTTGATGGAGAGACATACCTTTTGAGGATGTTGTCACCATTTTGAGGCTCCATCACTCACACATGTGATATTTTGTAAGATATTTTTCATGTTTTATCATTGCCTTTATTATTTGAGGCTATTTTAGGGGATAGATTGATGACATATCCACCTTGTATTATGGATTTGCGTATTCTAGGGGATTTTTACTTAATTTGAACTAAAGTGATTGGCTTCCATAGTATGTAAAGGAAATTAATTGGTTTATTTGGATCATTTCACAACACGAGAGACATACATCTCTTGGATTACTACTCTTTTCCCTACGTATATATGGATCACTAGTTGAATGATTTACTTGGGAACTTCATTGGTGTGGATTTGATCTATTTTCATGGATGCTTATGGTGAAGATTAGATGAATGCATGATAAATCTAGTAGGTTAACTTATTTTATCTTGGTTATTGTTTTATTAAATGAATGCAATCAGGTATTGAGCATGTTAGCACAATATTTGTTTTATTATCCTTTTTAAACAAAACCTTCTCCCAAGACTTTAAGGAAATAACACGTTACATCCTTCCCTTAATTCATCTTTGGAAATTGAAAGCCTTGATTCAAATCCTTGCGGTAAGTAGGTTAACTTTCCCTAGTCCGTTTGAGTATTGCATCTGCTTCAAAATTTCCCTATGTTTGTTCCTAGATTCCATTAGCCCTATATTGATAAGGCACTTGTCCTCTCTCTCTTGTGACAATAAATTATACTCTTAAACATATTTTTTTATCAATTTGCAACATTTATTAACTTATATGTTAATGCCCTAGGGATAGGAATTGTTTTAAATGCATTGGATAAGTAAAAGCTACAATTTATGTGTATTTTCTGAAAATTAATTAGGGATGAAATCAAGGCTTTGTTTGCTGTTAAATTCCTATTTAACCATTGAAATTGATTGAAATTTAGTTTCCTGACGATGAACCACACTGGTTGGTTCGAAACGCGTCGACAATGATTTTCTGAATGTGATTTACGCCGAAATATTCCTTCTTATAATTGTTATGGATCACAGAAGCCTCAATTCAACCATTTAGTTTCCTATTTACTCTTTATGTTGACCCCTATTTTCCACATTTTTATCATAGTTTTTGAGTTTAAATTTGTTCATCATACATTGTTATATTGTTGCAATTTATGATTTATCAATCTAGTTTACGATAGCCAAGTGTAATTCCCTTACTTTGTGTGTTTGGGAACCTATCTTGAGCCTTTATTGGTTTATCTAAGCCTCTAAAAGAGATATAGGAACTTTCGAAATCAAATATGGAAAGTACTCACTAATCCACCTTAAACCCTAATTTCCTATCTTTATTCTTTGGTGGAAAATCATTGTAGAACCCTTACAGGGCACTTAACTTAAGTTGATTGGAATATATGATCCTTAAGATTTACAAGGGAATCCTCCTTTATGTTGGATTATGTCCATAATTAAAATGTGGGGAGTAGTAACTAAGGTGATAGTGGTGGCACTCCCATCATTTCACTTTGTTTACATCACCAACTGAGGGTTGGCACTAGGGTGGTAGATTTTGTTATAATAGGAACCATTGGGGCCTTGAAGATGCATGAGGCCATTAGAAATTTGCTTAAGCAATATATAAATGAGAAGTAAGAAGAACATGAGTTGAAAAGGATGATTACTAAATTGGAGGCTACATTAAACCCAAAACCTCCAGCTACAAAAGGGCTTAAGGACAATCTAGTAGAAATTCCTAAGAAATACGCCAAAGATAAAGGAAACCAAGAGCTACTATGTAGAATTAAAAAAAAATCTAGCTTGCTAAGATGGCATGGCCTTATTTTTTGAGTTATGGGAAATATCTAATTTTTTTTTTTTGGATCTTTCTAGGGGAATTCTCTCCTTGAAATAACCCTTTGAAACTTAGCTCTAAAAGGATATGTGTTCTAATGAAAGATTCGTAGATACATCTATAAAAAATTCACAAACATGAATGATCATACAAGACTAAAGAATAACATTCCATCAAACAATAGACTAAATGAAATAAGAGGTGGATGAGCATATAGGATAAAAATATTATAACGTGTGATGTTAGAGCAAAATAAAAGCCGGGTGCTCTTTAAAGAATTTGGCTCCTTGAAATATTTAGACGGACCTTCCCTTATGCAAGATGATAAAATCTCCAACAAGGAAGAATTCAAGGAAAAATTGAACACAACTAAGATTTCCCTAGGTGAAAATTTTGATGGTCTCATGAGTTTTAAAAAAAGTTGAAATATGAAAATGACCCACCAACTTTGTCATCAATAATATGGAGCATAATTATAGGGAACAATTGTTGACCTAAATGGCATTGAAAGTGAAACTTTTGACTGCCAATAAAAGAAGAAATTATTATGGACCCTCTTATTACATCAAAGTATGGGTGAACCAAGCTATGTGGAAATATCTAAACTCAATTAAACTGGCAAGGTTTTAGTTAGCACTTGTGGAATATATTGCAAAATTAACTTGAACAATATTTTTCAACAACAAAATGGTTCAAATTCCAATGACCTACCATTATTTTGTGAAAGTATAAATCTCCAAGAATTTTCTCCTTTTCCCTCTCACGATCTTATGTTTATCTACCCTTCATAGCTTCATACCATGGTGACCAACTTTTAACTTGTTCACCTTTGTCTTCCTCCATGTTTCTAAAATCTTGGTCAATAGGAGCCTTATCCTACTTTTAAAGGTGAATGCTTTTATTATTCTCATTTATTTAAATTACTAAAATTTTGTAACGCCTCATTGAAAATATTGTCTTTTCTTAAAATTTCTTATCAACTTCATTTTGGGATTTTGTCACTATCATTTTAAAGAAAGCCCACAGAAAGCTAATCAAGGAACACACAGTTTGCATTGTTTTAACCTTTAACATGTGCCTTTTAACATCTCACATAATATAAAAGGGAAAATCTTTTAAAAATTTCAAATAAATGTATGACCTCTATTCTTTTACGTTTTAAACCATATAAAAGGAAAAGGGGTCATTTATTGAGGCGAAAAATTTGCTCGAATGATAAAAAATGGTCAGAATATGATATTTTTCTTCTTCGAAAAATCAAGAAATAAGAGTGTTTGAATTCTGTTTTTGATGGTGGAAATGGATTCAACACCATGAAAACCCCCAGGGCACCCAAAATCTTGAATTTTGATAGCTGTAACCTGGAGTTACAAAAAATTCTACCAAATTTTATCAAAATCTTGCCAGATTTTCCATGATTGTTCGGGCAAATTTGATGCCTAGTTATACTACGATTAAAGGAAAATATTTGAAATATTTCTAAAAGACCTGTGTTATCCCTATTTTATTTCTTGTTTATTATCGTCTTGGATACATATTTTACTCACTTCATATCATGGAAGCATGTTATGTATTGCTAGGGAAATAAATCTTATAATCATAAAAATGTGCTTAAAAGAAATATATGTGTTATCTCAAGAACCCCTCTTGATGTTAAAAAAATCATGTAGAGTTTAGTAGTGTAACGCTTTCCCTTTTTAGTCAATGAATTAATACATAAGATTTTTTAAATTGATGAAGAAGAGTACAACGGATCTGCCAAGGATTCCTCTTGAATTAATCCTTTTTTAAAGGAAAAATGCATCAATAAATCTCTTTATTAATTTTGCTGTTATTTTTTTATTCACAAAAAAATTGTCCCTTAGGATTTTGACCTCATTTCAAATATAAATGGTCTTAAAATCTTAAATATTATCAAGATTTGTTATACCTACACTTTTTTCATATTCTCTATGTTCAAACTAAAACCAATATAATGGGATCCTCCTTTTCCTCAATAGTGGAAAATATTTTTACGAAACACTTTGAATCATTAGCCCTTAATTATTACCCATTTAAACATAAATGTTTCTTTTTAATTTGTTGATTACACCTTTCTTGTTTGGCTCCATGACCAATATTGTAGAAATTCCTTGTAGATTCAAACTGCTAATTGTAATTTACTAAAAAAATAGACTTGAATCTACTCTACTCATCAGCGGAAACAATTAATCGATTGCGAAATCACGAAGCATACAAAAGCAAGAATTTTATAAACACATTACACAATGATTTCCTGGGGAAATCGACAACGAAAAACCCCTTCTATCTGTATATTGTATTATTCAAAATATCAGAAGAATATAGTGCTTTTCTCAAGCCCGAGCAACCTCGAAACTATCTTTATCTATCTCACTGCTTCCTAGAAAAGCCCATGCTAATACTTAACCAATTTTCTGCTTGCCCAAGTCCCTATTTCCTTGCCCTGTTTCCTTGGGAATTAGGCCTCTATTAATTAGGGAAATTCCTCAATTGGAATTGCGCAACCCTCATAGGCCTTCCTTTGACGGCATGCACCACTTGTACAATTCAGATGATTATACAATTGATAGTATGCTGTCCCTGAACTCCAATCTCAATTGGGTAACTCTTAGATCTAACATGCATGAGTTATTTATGAGTGAATCATCAGTTTACTAGTTGATCACTATAGGAAGCACCACACTACTAGACCTCCCACTAGTTCCTCTAACAGTTGGAACTAGTTTAACTAACTTTAACTCAATGAAACCAAATTAATTAATTATAACTCAAAATGAACTCAACCAGGGCTCCTATAATGATACACTCTACATGACTCAAGTTAGACCCTCAACTCGAATGATTTGAGCTAGCTAAGTCAAATTAACTTAGTTAACTAATACAAGTTTTCATGACATGTGGAATTACAATTTTATTCCCAATTTAATTTAAGGACAAAATTAAATTAGGATTTTCTTGTTGCATTTTCAACACTCCCTCACAACAAGAAATGGATTATCTTCTACCCTGATCCTCCCACTATGAAACTTGAGTTTGCATCTTGACAATGCCTTTGTCAAAATATCTGCATCTTGTTCTTTTGTAGGAATGTACTCTAGCAACATGATTCTCCTCTGCACACAATCTCGTAGATGGTGATACCAGATGTCAATATGCTTGGATCGATCATGAAAAACTAGATTCTCAAAGAGTTTGATACAACTCCGATTTTAATAGTAATCACTATAGGATCCATCTTCTAACCAAATAATCCAATAAGTATCTTCCTCATCCAGATAGATTCACAAGTTTTTTAGCTAGCATCCATGTACTTTGCTTCTGCCGAATTGAGTGAAACTGATCTCTGCTTCCTGTTGTACCAAGAAAATGTTGTTGACCCAATACTGAAGATTCCCCCTGATGTGCTCTTCCTGTCGGATGGACTCCCTACCCAATCTGCATTTATGAAGCCTTGAAGCTTCACTCCCTATGCTTGTCTGTACCAAAGACCAACTGAGTGGTGCCTCTGAGGTATCTCAACACATTTTTAGCTGCCTTCCAATAGAGTTTGGTTGGCTTAACAATTGCTTGACTAAGATGGTTAACTGCAAAACATATGTCCAGTCGTGTGTTCACCAAATACATAAGTGAACCCACATGCTTCCTAAAAATATTAACCTCTACTACTTCACCTGAAGTAGTATCTTCCTTCCTCTAATTCCCTGCTAGAGGAGTCTGCATGGATTTGTTTCTCTCCACGTGGAACTTCTTCAGTATCTCATTGGCATACTTGTTCTGAGAGACAAACAATTCCTCATCTCCTTGCCATAGTTCCATACCAAGGAAATAATGCATGAGCCCCAGGTCCTTCATCTCGAATTCTCTTGCAAGATCCTCTTTGCAAGATTCTACCAACTTCTCATCACTTGTTAGAATTAAATCATTGAAATATAATACTATAATCAACAATTTACCTTCAACCACACTATGGTAAAGTTTCACATCTTCTTCACTTTTGATGAAGCTGAAATAACTGTGAATCATGGTGTACGAAGCACAGGGTGCTTGTTTCAATCCATACAACGCTTGCTTGAGTTTGCACACATGCGAATCTTTGTTGAAGGTCTCAAATACTTTAAGCTGCTCAACGTACACCTCTTCCTCAATCACACTATTGAGGAATGCTGTTTTCACATCCATATGATCTATCTTCCATCCCATATGTGCTAAAAGTGATAGAATAGATCTGATTAAAGAGTACCTTACTACTGGAGCAAAGATGATCCAGGTCCGGGTTTGAAGAAGGACCCTTCCAAGACCTTTTACTTCCATGATGTGTTAAATTGCATTTTAAAAGAACATTAAAAAATATAGCTGTAGACTGTAAGGAAGAGGAACATAACAATCATCAACACATGAAAACATAAGCCGTTGATAATGGAGTTTGTCCAAGAGGGACTACATCTCTGGGCCCCGGTGTCAAGATGGTGTAGGCTGCTACATTATGTGTTGTCAATAAAGATGATGTACACATAGATGATGTCTCGATCATACAAGCAGGAATGCCCTCACGCAGGAGTGGCTCTAAGAGATGTTCCATAGCTAGAACATTCAATCAAAATACTCCTTGCGTATCTCGGCAACATGGCACAAAAGGGATGTCAAAGCAAAACACATGCATGACGACAACAAGAGTATCCCAACAACATACACCAAGGGATCTAAAAACATAACATAAAGAGTTATGACAGAAAGTGCATCAAATAAAATATTCTACATCAAATCAAGCAAGGAATCATGACAACATGTAATAAACAAGATCCCGCATCAACATCAATCATGGATCTGTACAACATAATGCAGAAAGAAGAAGTACATGAACACATCATATACCTCACCACCAAGGGCCATCTGAAGCAAAGGTTGTCAAAGTGCTGAAGCTTGCTGAAACATCGATCTCACAACATCGATCGCAAGAAGAAGACTGTTCGCACATGAAGATGGACATCTACACTAGCACTTAGAAATGTGACTGAAAGAAGGAATGAGAGAAAGACAAATCTGAATACATCATCAGATTTGTGGTGTCGAGTAGTGCTGAAACGATTGTCCAAAATCCGAATTCTGAGAATTTGAAAATTTGGAGCTCAAGGAATCTTTTAGATTCCCTCGGGATTCCTCAAAGATTCTATTTCAGGGATGACCTGAAAATCCACTGTTCATATGTCAAATCTGATTTCACCATTAGGTTCCCTACGAAAAACCATGAAAAACAAGTATAAACTCGATTATATTTTGACAAAGTGAAATTTTACCTCCTTGGGAAAATTCCATGGCCCATGGTTCCATTCCCTGTTTTCGCTGAAATCATGGTTCCGCGTGCATTCTGGAAATTACTAGAAGATGCAAAAATCAGATTGGAAAACGGATAACGCCATCGTGTTCGTGGCGACGAGAGGTGTAAAATCCATATGAAATTTGTCAATTTATGAGAACTTGAAAATTTTGCCCTCCTGCAAAATTCATGGTTCTTGTATTAAAATATTAATTTACTGTCTCGAAAAGCGTGCCCATAGCCTTCTGCCTCGAAATCCATGCAGTCCTTCTTCTCCTGTATGTGTTCCCAAAGATCCACCTAGATCAATCCTCCCCACTGGGGAGCTTTTGGTCCTCCAAAAGCATGGAAAATAATCTGCAACTTTCTCTGTACCCTGTCTGCATCACAAGCGTCCTGAAAAGGTCCCACTTCCATCTCCTTCCCCTTTGTTCTTCAGAGCCTTAAGCGATGAGCTGACACTTGCCTTCTGCAACCTGTAGTACATTTTTTTTCAAATTACATGCTTTGAATGACATGACCAACTAAAGACCCGAAACGTCCCATACTTGCCACGAGTTTATAACACATACTCGGTGGTCAAGTTTACAACAAGGTGGACGTAACACCCCAGCTATGACAACAAGGCCAACCTATCATGGTTGCTTCAAAAAGTGATGGAAAACACATCATCACTGCAACACATGATTTACATACATAAGGCCAAACACTATTGTTTTGACAAGTGATTGGAAACATAGCATCACTTTCAGAGTTTTAACATGCAACTCAAAATACGACTCAAAACACGACCACACATCATTGTTGCTAACCAAGTGATGGAAAACACATCATCCCTTTTACACTTTAAAATGCAACAAATGATTTACAAAAGAATGACCATGGAATGACAACATGTCTAGAAACCATTTTTCGCTGATCAATGTGAATGGATCACCTCCTTGTGGCGGTTTTGCTTGTCGAACAACTGCTCTTCCTAGTTCACGCACCAACGTTTTGTCTTTAAGGCGATGCTCTAGATGGAAACTCCAACAAGTGGCTCTTTGATGGCCATTTCTGTTGCAATGAATGTAGTAGACATTCTTCCTCCATATCTGCTTAACCTATTTCTTTTCATGCTGTTGAGAGGGTTTTTCACGCCTCATGAGTGCTGCCATTCTTTTCCAACACTTGGAAAAGGTATGGTTAGGTAAACCACAAAAAGTACATGTTTTTCGATGCCTTGATCTTCATTCATTATTAAAAACATGATCATAATCAAAATGAACATTCGAAGATTGAAAGTGATTATACCTTCCTTTGCTGTTTCTGATGTCAGCATGGCGATGAGAGCTTGCCTCAGCTCTCTCCCTGTGATGGAAACTGCCATGGGATGATGGGGATGTTTTCCTATCATTCTCTTTCCTCGACTATGTCTCAGACAACTATGGCACCCGAACTCTGCTTTAGTGTATCTTGAGCCTACAAATCGAGGTTCATGCATAACCTCCAAAGGTTGAGTGATGCCTTGGTTATTAGCACCAAGTTCTTTCTCCTCGTGCCTTGTCTTTGTAAGGAGCCTCATATTTGTCCCTGTAATCGGGATCTCCAAATATCCAACAGACATCATACTATGAGAAGATGAAATCGAAAGGAAATCAACATCTTTTACCTTCTCTTTCGATTTGGAAAGAACTGATGAGGGCTGCTCATCATCCGTTATTGGTGGTTCTCTAATTATCTCAGCACATTCCCCAACTTATTTTCTGATATACTCAAGTCCTGCATGACGGGTTAATTCCTCTACTTTGATGGGATTGACAATGCCTTGGCCATTAACGTCCAAGCCTTTTCCTTCATATCCCATTCTCTTCAACAGTTTGGAGCCAATTCCTGTGGTGTGATTTTCAAACACAGCGAAATCATCATCAAGAAACATACATGAAGGTGGAGAACTACTTTTTACCTCACACGAGTCACGCTGCAGCTTTTCCAAGGCCTCGTCCTTTGATTGCAACTATCGTAGCAAAATTTGTTTTTCCTCTTTCTCTTCATGTAGGCACATCTTCAATTCATCGTTCTCTGTTTGAAGATTATGTTTGTTTTTCTTCAGTTCTTCCATGGCCTCTTATGTGGCTTGCAACTGAAGCTGTAATCGCTCTTTTTCCTCTGTCTCTTTTTGTAGAGTTTCATACACGATTTCCACTCTCTTGGAAATGTTGACCATGGTCTCGTACATCGCTTTTTCATTATCTATCACTGCAGGTTCCATTGTTCACACTGCAATTCACATACACGTAAAGACCGCTCTGATACCACTTGATCCAGGTCCAGGTGTGAAGAAGGACCCTTTCAAGACCTTTTACTTTCGTGATGTGTTAAATTGCATTTTAAAAGAACATTAAAAAATACAGCTGCAGACTATAAGGAAGAGGAACATAAAAATCATCAACACATGAAAACATAAGCCGTTGATAATGGATGTAGTCTAGAAGGGACGAACTTTGTTATCAAGTTCTTGTCTTCTTGTCTTCTTATGCTCTTCTTCTTCTTTCTCTCATATGTGCACATTTAAGTTTCTCGCCTTTGAAACACATTTTCTCCACTCTGCCAGATCTTGAGCATCAGCTACTGGAGGCTTAGGAATATCTTTGTCTATGAATTCCTTAAGCCCGTTATCTTCCAACACTGCCTTCATCTTTTCCTTCCAATAAATATAGTTCTAACTACCCTCAACGGAATATTCAAGTCTCAATCTGTAGAATGACATCTTAATGGATCTGAAGTATGATACTACAAATTCGATTTCACCTGCAAAATCCAAACTCATATTCTCCTCTTCTAGAGTGATTTCTACTCTGATACCATGTAGAAATTCCTTGTAGATTCAAACTTCTAATTGTAATTTACTAAAACAATAGACTTGATTCTACTCTACTCATCAACAGAAACAATTAAACGATCACGAAATCAAGAAGCATACAAGAGAAAGAATTCAATCAACACATTACAAAATGATTTCCCAGGGAAAGCCATAGCTGAAAACCTTTGCTAACTGTATATTGCATTAGTCAGAAAATATGAGAAGATTACAATTCTTTACTCAAGCCCGAGCTACGTCTGCACTATCTCTTTCTGTCTCACAACTTCCTAGACAAGCCCAGGCTAATATTTAACCAATTTTTTGCTTGCCCAAGTCCCTATTTCCTTGCGCTGTTTTGTTGGGAATTATCCCCCTATTAATTAGGGAAATTCAACAATTGGAATTGTGCAATCCTCATAAGCCTTCCTCTGGGTGCATGCACCATCTGTACAATTTGGATGATTATACAACTGATAGTACACTCTCCCTAAACTCCAATCTCAACTAGGTAACTCTCAGATTTGACATATATGAGTTATTTATGAATCAATCATTAGTTTACTGGTTGATCACTACAGGTAGCACCACACTACATTGTAGGCAACACCACACTACACTACAAGCAACACCACACTACTAGATCTCCCACTAGTTGCTCCAACAGTTGGAACTAGTTTAATTGACTTTAACTTAGTTAAACTAAATTAATAAATTACAAGTCAAAATAAACTCAGCCAGGGCTCCTATAATGTAGGAGACACTCTAAATGACTCATGTTAGACCCTAAACTCGAATTAAGTGAGCCAACTAAGTCAAATTAACTTAGTTAACTAATACAAGTTGTCATGAGATGAAAAATTACAATTTTATTCCCAATTTAATTCAAGGAAAAAATTAAATTAGGATTTTCTTGTCGCATTTTCAACAAATATTTCATGGAACACTTTGAAAATTTTCCACTACCCACTTAAATCTAAGTTCCGGTTTCAATTTCTTGATGACACCTTTGTTATTTGACACCATATTCTCCAAACTTGATTTTTGATCACCTTAATAACTTATTCCCCCAAATATAATTTACCACATAAACCCAAAAAGAAAATTATCTTTCCTTATTATGTCTAAGTTACTCATTAACTTGATGTCTCCCTTTCTCTCTTAGTTTTTTCATAAATATACTCAAATTGACAAATATCTTCATGCCCTATCCCACCACCCCGCTACAAAAAAATTGTCATCTTCAAAACTCATCTCTAGAGCTATTTAAATTTTTACCCCCAAAACATCTAGACAAACAAAGAGCATACCTTACTCATCCCTCTAAGATCATATCCAAGAATAATATCAAAACCTTATTAAGTCTCACCAGAAATTCAAACAATTATTCAAAAGCATCAAGATAAAACTAACTTGTTTCTTTGTTAAGGTGTTTACTAAATCCCTTGTTCTTGAGGAAAATTGATCCAAATTGAATCATCATACTATTTATCATCCATCTCAATACCTTTTGGGTGGAAAATTTGGAGGAATCAACTTGTACGAACATTTACTAGCGTGTCCCAGTTTTGAAAATTGGGGATCGAAACCTTTGAGGGCCATTGATGTTTTTTGGGGTTGTAAGTTCTATAACTCATACTCATGCCCTTGAGATTGATCTACACACTAACATCTTTCCAACAATGTAAAAATAATGTCAATTGAAGCTTATATGCGAAAGTTATGCCTTCTGAAAGTTTACCTAACTTGTTAAACACCATGGTACAAGTGGATGCCATGTCAACCACCCATTACTCACAGATGTGGGACTAGCCATTTGAATACTTTCAAGAAGATTCAAAAATTTATCACATTGAGGGTTGATAAAGTCAAACAGGTAACCCTAGATGGTTATCATGCTATGTTAAATATGGGGCTTCCAAGAGGAAAATGGGTTCCATTCTTTTGCATTGTACTTGCTCCATAATTGAGCAAAACATTTGGGAGTGATATTTTTAGAGTGTAAAATAAGAGGAGGATTATGTAGTAGATGTTCATGTCACAATCTTGAAGGTAACTCCATATTAATGTCCATTACTTTGTATGCTTATTTTTAGAATTGAAACAAAGAGAGTAGAGGATAGACCTCACCTTTTAGCTGGTATTTCTCCCATATTAGGTTTCTTGGGATAAATATTGTGTTAATGTGTGTTAATGGTGTTTTTTAATGTTTTTGTTCTTTCCATTTCTTATTTTAGTTATTTCACACTTTTGAACAAAACTAAGAAATAAATAATATGAAATATATTGAAATAACTTGCATAAATCTAAGATTTCATAATATTGTAAGATTTATTATAATGAATTATTCAAGTGGAGTATCCATGGTAGTTTATATCTTATATTGGTATAAGTGTAATTTTATTTGGAGTATTTGTTAGAAATTGTAGGATCTTGGAATTGGATTAAGAAACAAGTTTGTAAAACCCTAGCCATGGTGGATGAGTATATTCACAACAACCCTTGAGATCCAAGGGAAAAGAGATTTGTGAGGTTGAAAGAGAAAGTATTTGACATCTATTGTAATATGGTCCTCCTTATGATGGATATAAAAATTAAGCTCAAGTAATTTGTGGAGGTTGGAGGCTGTAACTCAAATATTGTATTAGATCGGAAATTGGGAGATCATGAAGACCCAAAAAATGAGTCGAGGAAAGAGCTTGAGAAAGAGCATCCAAATTCTTGTACCATTATCCCTTCACAACCCTTATTTAAAATGGAGGAAGAAGTGGATATCAAGCCATATGAAGGTGAGATGGATGCATTAAAGTTGAATCATCGGTTACTAGAGGTTTATTTTAGTGTCCACCATATAGAAGGAGAGTAGAATATTTCTTTTTCCAAATTGAAATTAGAAGGCCATGCATTAACCCGATGGTAAAATTTCACAAATAAACTTAGGCTAGAGGTTAATCCATTATAACTAAATGAGATTATTTCAAAACCCTCACCAAGTCCTAGTTATACCCTATTGGGTAGATAGAGGACCAATGGATATATTGGCATTACTTCTATCAAAGTCATGGGCATAGTATGAAATAGTACACCACTTAATTTAGGGAGATGGATATCATGTTTGGAATCTCTCCCAAAAACCCTAATGTACTTGTCAAGTATTTAGGGGGTCTACATAGTTATTTTTGAAAGCAAGTGATGCTATTCAAGCCTAGGACAATTGATGAGGTTTGTGTGCAAGCATAATACATGGAAACTATAGGCCACAAGAAAGGGTAGCCAAGTTTTTCCAAATAGAAAGAGCACCAAGATGATTCTAAGGAGGGAAAGAAGAATTGGAAAGACAAAGACATGAATATGAAACCCACTATACATTAATCGTTGTAACCATTGAAACATTGCTGGTCACACCCGAGAAAAAGTGTTGGAAACTACATTCATAACTAAACTCTAAGAATTGTAGGAAGGATTTCAAGAAGAAAAAACTTCTAATTATAGATTCAAGTAATTAGGTCAAAAGAAACTAAGATTTGGATGGGAAGATTGCCTACGTTTTAGTGAAGAAGGAGGCGAATCTATGTATTCTTCATCACGAGGAAGAGAAGGGGATCACAAATCTCTTCCATATCAATATTAAAGTCAAGAAGACCAAAGTAGACACCCTATTTGATTTTTATTTGTAGGCTAATCTCATAACAACCAATATAGTTATTAAGCTTGGTTTGGAGGTTCATGATTATCCAACCCCATACCCATAGGAATGGGTGAACAAGTTCACACAATAGTGCAAGATCAAATTTGTTGTTAGTGTAGAGTTTATTAGTGAAGTTAAGTTAGACACAGTACCCCTTGACATGTGTGGTGTAGTGTTTGGAAGCCCCTACATGTATATGAGGGATGCAATCTTCACAAAGAGAGAAAAATAGTATTTCTTGATTAAGGATGGGGAATCTTACATCATCAATGCACACAAAGGTAAATTGAATATATCACTGTTAAGTTCCAACCAAATGAAGAAGCTAATTATTATTTCTTATTAGAAATATATTTTACTTTTCTTGAGAGAGAAATAACCAGGTGATGAATCAATAAGGGAAAATGAATCTTTGAAGTGATTCACCAATGAGAATAAATAATACTTGGAGGAATTGGTATAGGCATATAGTGTTAGAAAGTGTTGTCATTTATGTCAAAGGTAGTATCATGGAGATTGTTAGAAAGTGTTGTTAGTGTGAATGTAAAAGCATGTCAAAGTAGTGGCAAAGCTAAAATGTTTCCAAGCAGGGTGGTGAAGTAGATTGGTCAAGAGCAAAGAATTTGGAGCCATTTTCAGTACAAAATATCAAATAAAATGAACTTACAAAAGACATAGATGGATATTGCTCGAAAAAATATTTCCAACGATATATTGAAGTCTGAAAAAGGATTGTTGGATCAAAAGATCCGAGTAGTCAAAGTTCAAAGGTTAAAATTCAAAATTTTGGTGTTTGGCCATGGGCCCTGCAACATAGTTAGCATATAGGTGGCAAGGGTAGCCACATGGGCACATAGGTGGACCAATTGTAAGATTAGAAGGGAAAGCACAAGGACCTGCTAGGGGACACATCACCTCAAAAATCTTTGAAAGTTAACAAATATAATGTTTTGGGGTGACGAGGTGGAGGACATGGCCGAACACAGTGTTGATTGACACCAGTCATCGAAGGGTGGACCTCACTTGACACATAACCCTAGTGGTTTCTCCCCGACAGGATCTAAAGGAGCTCCATGTTTTATTCCTGGGGAGACGATGCTAGGGAGATGAGAAAGTTTCCATCAGTTACAACAAAGACTTCTCGTCGGGCCCAAAATTTATAACAAACAAATTTGTAGAAAATGAAAGGCCTCAGAGCCCATCATCACCATACAGAAGGAGACACATAGAAAATCTAATTGGATGAAGGAGACATAGTGGAAACATGATGTTAGCATGACATGGACATATTAGTGTGACATGTGGCACACAAATTTAGCATTTTGGGTGGCCATATGGGCTGAAAATGAGTGACACATGGAACTTGTTAGTGAGTGACACGTGATAGAGGAATACATGTAGTAGACATGTGGCAATTTTTTTTGCAAGGAAGGACACATCACCTCAACCATTTAACATTGAGAAAATATGAAGTAGTAATAAGTTTTATCCCCGGGGTGATGGGGCACTGGGACATGGTGGCATACAGGTTGCCAAATGACAAACCAATCAAAGTGGTGCAAGTCAGCAGGCAGAAGTACCTATAGGACATGTAATCTAGGAGGATTGACCTCGAGGGTATTCACCATAACTTTAAGTTTTATTTCCAAGGAAATAAGGCTGGGGGATAAAGGCACACTCCTTGACTTGGTTTTGTGTGAAGATTTAGTGACCGAGGGCTTTAACAAAGGGCCTGTGGGACTAACATGAACAAGTCGACAAATTTGGCCTTTTGTTCCATATTTGGTGGATTCCACCATAACTGGTAGCGTGGTAAAATAAGAGATAACACACATGAATGAGTTGGAAACAAGTTGGTGGAGCACAAACAATTTAGTAGCATATTTGGAAGTTTTATCCAAATATGGAAATTCACTAGATTTAGAACTGCATATAAAAGACCTGTTAAATCCTCTAACATACCAGAATTGTGAAAATCAACAAATTAACTCAAAGATTAAGTTTAGGATAGTAGAGCAAATATTGAAGACAATTAATGCACATTAAGAGGACATACCAGAAGTAGAAAAATAAGAAGAAATCAAGATCAAACCATCAGTTAGTTAAAGAAAGAGCTAAACTTAACTAATTTTTTAAATCCAAAAATCACAACTCATAATTATTTATAAGTAGAATTGAACAACCAAGTTGTTGGTTGTTGGAGAAACAATATGCATATTGAAGTATGCATCAGGGATGAATCATAGATGAATTAGGGTGGGAATGCCTCATATTTGGTGTTTGAAAGGTGTGTAAGAAGGAAAATAATGTAATAGTGATATTGGTGATGATGGTGTTTTTGTGTGTGTTCAACAAAGGTTAGAAATTAGTGAATATTATATTCTAAAGCTATTTTTATAGTGACAAAGGTATTGAGGTAGGTGATTGAGATGTGTTAGAGAGACAAGACAAATTATATTTGAAGCAAGAAATTCTTATTGATTTGAGTTTGAAAATTGTAGAAATTATTGTATAGATCTGAATCTGCTCATGAAATTTACTAAAACACAAGACTCAAATCTACTCGATTATTTTGCGGAATTCAATTCACGATCGAGAACACAAATCATAAACATGCAAGAAGAATTATCACACATGCACAAATATTTATCTAGGTGAAAGAAACTACTCAAAACCCCTTCCTATATGTATTGCATTAATCAAATAATAGAGATGAATACTTATGCTTGCTCAAGCTTGAGCACAACATGCAAGTGTATAGTCTATCTCTCTACCTGACTAATTGACTCTGGCCAACACTTAAAAAATTTTCAATCCCTCCAAGCTCCTATTTCCTCATGTTGTTGCTTGAGGAAATTAGCCCCTATTATTTAGGAAATTCCCTCATTGGATTGCTCAATTCCTCTAGGATCATCCTTTGACTACATGCACCACCTATACACTTCAGAATAGTTTATAACTGATAGTACACTGCCTTGGAATCTCCATCTCAACTAGGTAACTTGAATTCTATGCATGCATCAATCATTTTGGGCTGATTGATTAGTTAACTGGTTGATCATTGAGTGTGGTTGAAAGTACATTTCCACAACTTGACCTCCAATAGTTAGAACTAGTTTAACTGTCCATAACTCAATTTAATTGAAATATATTGCTACAAATAAGAAATAAATCATATTGAATTGAAATTAAGCTTTCCAAACTCGAAATAACTAAGTTAATTGACTCACAAGTTCCATGTCACCTCATTTAACTGCCTCCAAGATTTCTGCTGAAATGTAAATCAAATTTTTCTCTAGTTTGACCAAGGCAAAGTCAAACTAATATTTACTTGCTACATTTTCAACACTCCCTCTCAACAAGAAAGGGACTATCAACCACCCCTATCTTGCACATGTGGAACTCGAACTTCCCTCTTGAAAATGCCTTTGTCAAAAGGTTAGAATCTTGTTCCTCTGTCGGCATGTACTGCAACAACATTATCCGCCTCTACACACAATCTCGTAAATGGTGATACCAGATATCTATATGCTTGGATTTATCATGAAAAAACATAATTTTTAGAGAGATTTATGAAACTCTGATTATCACAATAGATCACAGTTGGATCCATCATCCGACCAAATAGTTCCACAAGAATATTTCTCATCCAGATCGCCTCACATGCTGCTTGAATGGAAGCCATGTACTCTTCTTCTGCTGAGTTTAGTGCCACATATATTTTCTTTCTGTTATACCAAGAAACAACTACGAACCCAACACTAAAAATTCCTCTTGATGTACTCTTCCAGTCTGATGGACTTCCTACCTAATTTGCATGTATGAAGCCACACAACTTCACTCCCTCTGTCCATCTGTACCAAAGTCCAAACTGAGTCATGCCTTTGAGGTACCATAGAACATGCTTAGTTTCGCTCCAAAATAATTTTGTTGCCCTAACCATAGCTTGGCTTAGTTGTTTGACTGCATAGCACATATCTGGTTGTGTGTTCACAAGATACATTAGTGAACCCACCAAATGTCTATAAACAACAACATCCACTTCATCACCTGAAGTGGCATCCTCTTTCCTCTAGTTGGTTGTTAAAGGAGTCTCCATGGGTTTGCAACTGTCCATGTGGAACTTATGAAGTATCTCGTTGGCATATTTTCTATGAGAGACAAAAAATTCCCCATCAACTTGCCATACTTCCAATCCGAGGAAGTAGTGCATGATACCCATGTCCTTCATTTCAAACTCTCTTGCAAGGTCCTCATTGCAAGATCTAATCAACTGATCATCACCAGTTAAAATCAAGTCATCAACAATAAGACAATAATAAAAAATTTACCTTCTACCAAATTATGATAGAGGTTTGCATTCGCTTCACTTTTGGTGAAGCCCAAACCGGTGAGATAACTATCAATCCTTTTGTACCAAGCACAGGGTGCTTGCTCGAGACTGTACAATGTTCGCTTGAGTCTTCACATATGAGACTCTCAATCAAAAGTATTGAAGCCTTCTAGTTGCTCGATATACACCTCCTCTTCAATAACTCCATTGAGGAATTTTGTTTTCACATCCATCTGGTGGATCTTCCATCCCATCTGTGTAACCAGACAATAATTGATATGATGGATGAGCTCCTTGCTATAGGAGCAAAGGTATCCTCATAGTCAATCCCCTCAACTTAAGAGCACCCCTTGGCCACAAATCTGGCCTTGTACTTTTATATGCTTCCATTTTATGCATGCTTTACCTTGAATATCCATCTCAATCCCACAACTAATTTGTCTACTAGTCTTGGGACCACTTCCAAAATACTCTTGTTTACAATGGATTCGTATTCCTCCACCATTTTATCAACCTATACAGGTTGTTCTACTGCTTCCTCGAAATAGGATGGATCAGTGTCTACAAGCTCAGTCATTAGAGCCATGTAGGAAGTGTACCAATCTGGTGACCTTCTTTTCCTGCGTTGATTTGAAGGAGCACCCACATTCTCCCTCACATCCTACACAAGTCTCTTAGCTTCCCTGGTCCTTTTCTTGCCTTCTATGGATGGTTTTGCTTGAGTGGCTGTCTCCAGTCTCTGCTCCTCAATTTTGTTTTGCTTGAGTGGCTGTCATCAGTCTCTGCTCCTCAATTTGTGGTTGCTCCACAAATTCTCGAGGTTCCTCCTTTGGAGCTAAGAGCTCCTCTTCTGGTGGCATCTGAAGCTCCCTCTCAAGAGAGAATCACATGGCTTTGTATTCATCAAATTTTACATCCCTTCGCACAAATGTCATTCTAAGGGATGACATGCACACACGATAGTTATGGGGAGTTTCTATGTAACCCAAAAATACCCCTAATTATGCTATCAACTCTAGCTTCTTCCTTGATTCTTTGGAGACATGGCATTAAATAAAGGCTCCAAAAAACCTAAAGTGTGACACATCCAAATTTCTCCCCGAGAAAGCCTCCTTTAGTGTAATCATGCTCAGAATCCGATGAGGACTCTAGTTTCACAAATAGACTGTTGTGTTGCATTCCTCAACCCATAAATGTAGAGGTAGGCCTTGATCATGAAACATCACCCTTGTTGCTCCCACAATGCTATGTTTCTTCCTCTCAACCATCCCATTCTGCTGTGGATTGTGGGGTGATGTAAACTCTTGTCGAATGCCTTCTTTTGCACATAAATTTTTTAATTTCATTCGACATGTACTCACCTCCATTATCTCTCTTGAGAGCCTTCACCTTATTTCCCATTTGTTCCTCAAACAGTTCCTTGAATTCCACGAACTTGGAGAATGTCTCATCCTTCTTCTGCATGAAGAAGATCCATCACTTTCTTGAGAAGTCATTAATAAAAATGACAAAATATTTATGCATGGAAGTGGAGGCTATCAAGAAAGGCCCACAAACATCGGAGTGGATCCTTTCAAGGACTGCATGTACTTTGTTGTCCTGATCATGGAAAGTGGATTTTGTGTACTTCCCCAAGGTACACCCTTTGCATGTATTCTGCTACTCTATTTCTCCTTTGGGGAGGCCTATGGTTATCTACTGCATAATATTCAAAGTGACATGATGCAAATGGACAAGTCTTCTATGCCAAATTTTCGTTGACATCTCGACTCTGCACCTTCTCCACCTTTGTGTTCTATGCAACACAATCCTCCACATCTACCTTGTACAGGTTCTTCACACAAACCCCGTTCGGCTTCACCTGTCATGTGGCTATGTGTCTCAAGAATTCTTTCCCTTTGCTGAAGATCACATCATAACCACGGTCTTCCAAAACTACAATGAAGATGATAGTTTTCCTTAAACTCGGAACAAACATCACATCCTTGAGTCTGAGAGGGGAGCCCAAATCCCTCTAAAAACTGAATGTACTAATCCTGGTCATGTTGTACCTTCCATCATCTCCCATATCAATGTGCATATGGAGATATTTCTCCTCCAAATCACTGAAAAATTCTCTATTCCCCATCATGTGAAATGAGGCACCATTGTCCAAGTACTACACACTCCCCATCACTGTGCTTGTTATGCATATGATGAGAGTGAAGTCAAGCTCCAACTTTGAAGCCAAAGATTCATCTGCTTCTCCTCTTGAGGTCTTCTTTCTTTTCTTCCTATGTGGACACTTCATGGCATAGTGCCCGAAATCATGATAGTGAAAGCACTTAATTCTGGACAATCTTTCTTCTTTCCCCCTTGACTAGATTATGGTTTGGATTGGTATCTCTTCCCTTTTCCCTTATTTTCCTTTCCAGCCAAGGCACAATTTTCTTCATCCTCTCCTTTGGATGAAGTCCCTTCTCTGATATTTTGCCTTATTTCCTCCTATACCAAATCGGACCATAAGCGTTCCCAATTTGGTAGTTTCTACCTCCCATTCACCGAATCTTGGTAGCTGTGCCAACTCTTGGGAAGGCCTAGAAGGGCTAGGCTTATCAAATAATATTTTGCAACAACAACACCAACTTGACCAACTTCATCATGACATTGTGTGAACTACTCAAGTATTGCTGAATAGGGCCATTCTTCTACATCTTTATATTTCGAAGTTTATCCTTAAGCGTTAGCTTCCTGTGGTTACTACTATTCTAGAAAAAATATGTTAGTGCTTGCCACATTTCATACCAAGTCTCTTTCCCATGGATATTTGAGACAATGTGGTCTTGTAATCCCTCCAATATGATTCTCCTTGCCTTGACTACACACTTCTTCCATTCAGTTAGATCTTGAGTATCAATCGCTGTTGGTTTCAAGATTTCATTATCGATAAATTCCTTCAATCCATTATCTTCCAACACTGCCTCCATGTGGTCCTTCCAAGAAACATAATTTGAGATTCCCTTAAGGGCATAATCAAGTCTTAGTCCATATAAAGCCATCCTTCTAGCTCTGAAGAATTGATCCTGCAAATCTGATCCTCCTGCAATAACAACTACGAAATTTCTGCTCTACTGTTACTCATGCTCTGATATCATGTACAAAATAATTGCGTATATCTGAAATTTCTCATGAAATTTACTAAAACACACGACTCAAATCTAATATACTATTCTATCGAATTCAATTCATGATTGAGAACACAAATCATAAACATGCAAGGATAATTATCACACATGCACAAAGATTTATCTAGGGGAAAGAAGCTACTCAAAACCCCTTCCTATCTATATTGCATTAATCAAAGAATATAGATGAATACATATGCTTGCTCAAGCCTGAGCACAACCTGTAAGTGTATAGTCTATCTCTCTACCTGACTAACTGACTCTGGCTAACAATTAGAAAATTTTCAAGCCCTACAGGCTCGTATTTCCTTGCGATATTCTTGAGGAAATTAGCCCTTATTATTTAGGAAATTCCCTCAAGTGGATTGCACAATTCCTCTAGGCCCATTCTCTTACTGCATGCACCACTTGTACACTTTAGAATAGTCTACAACTGATAGTACACTGCCTTGTAATATCGATCTCATCTGGGTAACTCAAATTCTTTGCATGCATCAATTATTTTGGGCTGATTGATTGGTTAACCAGTTGATCACTGAGCGTGGTTAAAGTTGCTCTTCCACAACTTGACCTCCACTAGTTCCTCCAACAGTTAGAACTAGTTTAACTGACCATAACTCAATTTAACTGAAACAGATTGCTACCAATTAGAAATCAATCATACTAAACTAAACTCAAGCTTCCCCAACTCAAATTAACTGAGTTAACTGAGTCACAAGTGCCATGTCACCTCAGTTAATTGCCTCCAAGATTTTTGATGAAATGGAAATTCAAATTTACTCTATTTTGACCAAGGCAAAGTCAAATTAAGAGTTTATTGCTGCATTTTCAACACAAAATGTATGAAATATGGAACAACATGGCCAATAATTTGGAGCTTGTATTTAAGGGTTTGTAGCTCCTTCCAGTAGTCGCTGATAAATCATGAATGGAATTGATATCGGGAATTTTTATTTAAATTTCATGCTTTGATTCTCATAACTATTGTAGGGTGTCATAGTTGAGAGGTTAGGGTTGTATAAGAGGGAGACATCATCACAATCGATAATATAATCTATGGTGAGTTTTCTTTCCTTCAGTTATAAAGTATCATTTTGTAAGCATGTTAATTCATTGTGGAAAAAATATTATAAAAATTCTGTTTCTTTGTCCATTATATAAAAAGATGAATCACACCAAAATATAAAGGGACTCAAGTAACTACTTCCAATAAGAGGATAAAGATGAAATTTCCAGATGCAATTGATAGTGGTGAGGGTGGTATGGTCAATGAGTGACCAATAAGTGCAATTTTTGATTTAGGGCATCAGATGCCAAACTTTCATGTTTGGGCATGAGGTGCCATTTTGTATAATCTTTGCATTACAGTTGGATATGGACATCATTACAAGGTTTTACAACATTTAGGATGGATCATAGACCCTCAATACTTCTTGATGCACTAAAATATTATGATTGTTCGTAGGTTTTTAGATAAAATTACATAGGTACTCCAACGAAACGTGGCTCCCAATTTCGTCGGTGTAACTTTTTCGAATAATTAGACAAACATGTTTTCATTGGATATTTTTCACCACTTCGTTGGATATCTTCGTCGAAATCAGTCATTATTTTCAACACATAATCTTCAAATATCCAAAGAATGTTTGTTGGAAGTGTGTCAGATATCTAACGGACAATTCCGTTGAGTTTATAACAGATAATGTCAGATATTCTGACAAAAGTTTGTTAGATAGCAAACAAACGCTTGCGTCTAATATTTGAAATATAATTAATATATAAATATGATATCAAATTTATAAAATATTTTGATGATAATAATAGTAATAAAACTAAAAATACCAATTTTAATAAAAAATGTTTAAATTTAATAGTATTAATTTAATTTCAACTTTATAAATTATAAATTTTACTATTTAATTTAAAATTGCAACTAAATTAAATAAATAGTATAAATCCAATTTCAAGCCTTTAAACTAAATAATATAGAATCAATTTCAAGCCTTAAAAGAATGAGAGGATTTGAAAAAAGAATCGTCCCAAATCTGTGTTTGTGTGTGGGGGTTTATCTTTAATATTCCCGTTCTTTTAATATTTATTTTTTTATTAATTAATTGGAACAAAATGTAAGATTAATTAGAAGTGGTGTTTTTTAAAAGTGAATTATAATCTTTTTAATAATTAAAAAATTTAAGCATAAAATAAATTCATAAGTGGAAGAGTGTTTATGTTGTAGAATTTTGTTTTAGGCTTTGATGGGAGTAGCCACAAAAAATTTAACTCTTGTAGGATGTAGGAACCGCAATATTTTCCAAGTAGCAAATCATTTAAAGATATGCTTATAGGTCATAATTAGTAGAATAGTCTAGATGTGGAAAGGGGTAGGTCAATAAAACAAACCATGTGGAAAAAATAAAACTTGAATGAAGAAAAAGTTAGAAAATCCCATAAAATCAAGAGGCAAAATGGGTATTTATCCAAATTGGTAAAGAGAACTATGTGCAAAGTCACTTTACCTAATATAAGTAACTACATTAAACACATGAAATACCATGTCGTGACTAGGAAATTTATGGGCATCTAGCCATAAAAAGAAGCACTTATGGGCTAGATCTGCCCCATATGGAGGAACAAAGACTAAAAATTAGGCACCTAAGGCTTCTTGACCACCATTGTTGCCTATGGAGAAGACAAGGAAAAGGTTTTTGAAGAGCCCCCATATTTCTTCAATTCCATCGAGCTGCACTTGAGATATTTGATAGAGTAGTTAGTTCAAAAAAGGAATATTTCATTGAGTATTTGGTCTCAATTAGGATGAAATCATTAAGACTTTGGTCTCTATTAGGATGAAATTACCCTCTTAGGAATTATGGGAGAAAGCAATGCTCTAGGGTATTATAATACACTTGGTTAATTTATCAAGATATCTAAAGTTATATCAATAGGGTGATGCACTTCATATGCTTGCATCTACATGTACATAAATGTAGTAAGAGATCTAATAGAAGCTATCACTTATTAGTTTCTAAGATGAGGAATGGGTGCAAAACCTCAATTACGAACATTTCCCTTTTCATCGTCACAAATTCCATAAGCATGGATAAGCTATTTCATAGTATTATTATTGCTAATTCTATGATTATTACTATGATTTAAATTTGATTAGTATAAGCTTATTCAATATTATTATTTACTAATAATATTTATTTAGATTTTTTTTTTTTGGTAGCTATATGTTACTATATTGTAACTGAGTTGCTTTATTTTGCTTTATTCTTGTTTTTTTGGCTCATTAGTAACAACTTATGGATTATTAATATTATACTTGTAAGTATTATTGCATCCTATTATATTATATGTATAAGTTTAATTATTAATGTTTTGAGTAATGTGGTTATACAAACATTGTTATTATTAGTTTTGTATAAATTTTAGTCTTAATTATTTGATTATTATTAGTAGTATTTACTATTTTTATTTAATTATAACACATGCTTGTATTACTAGTATTGTTATTCTTATTATAGGAACTCATTATTTCAAGCTTTAGATTCTACTTCCTTTATTAAAGGTGGAAGCTCTCAAGGTTTCTGTAGTCAACCTATTATTCTCACCACCCCCCCCCCATTGGTCCACATCTCATGCATTTATTGTTTAATGTTGCATCCTTGTTCTTTGATTCATTGTCCTAAATATGAATCCTCTGATTTATTGAAATCATTGATTGTTAACACTAAACATTGTCATATGTTTCCAATCCATATTCTAGATGATTTTATTTTGGGTATATTTATGGCCTTCATTTAATTTTTTTGTAGGTTGTTGTAACATATTAGGATGAGAGATGCTAACATAGGATTGATATATTTTCCCCTCCTCAAGTATCATTTGTTAAGTTAAATCTTGTTTAAAGTGAATTTTGTAATGTTATTTTGGTTAAATAATTAAAATAATATATATATGTATGAAGACTGGCTCGTTGTACTCTAGATAAGTGATATCACCATCACATCCTTCACCACCACCCACTTTTTCCCCATCATTTATTTGAGGCTATAGAGTAAGTCTAGTCTTTGGCCACCTTGCCTCGACCCTTAGGATACCACTTTCTTCCTCTAGGGTACTTCCATCTCTTGTACAACCCATTGATGTTTATTTCCACCCACCCCACCACCTTTTCCATCCCATCCATCCATACTGGTTACACTATTACACCACACACCAAGCCCCTAATATAGCCACCCCTATTTCATCTACTATGGTTTCACCACCTAGCCCTATGTACCCTCCTCGACCATCATGCCATGTTGATACCATAGTGGATTCGACAATAAATGTTTCCTTAGAGAAACTTGTGCAGTTGAATGGGCCACTTGCTGACGAATCTCTGCTTTTACCTAAGACAGTCATTGTGAGATCATTTGTATATACGTTTTTTATGTATCATGAATGTAATTGATTTTAGGAAATTTTATTTAAATTTCATGCTTTGATTCTCATAACTATTGTAGGTTGTCATAGTTAAGAGATTAGAGCTATAGAAGAGGGAGACATTGTCACAATCGATAGTATAATCTATGTTGATTTTTCTTTCATTCAATTATAAAGTATCATTTTGTAAGCATGTTAATTCATTGTGGAAAATTTATTATAAGAATTCTATTTCTTTGTCCATTCTATAAAAATATGAACCACACCAAAATAAAAAGGAACTCAAGCAAGTACTTATACTAAGAGAAGAAATATGGAATTTCGAGATGCAATTGATAGTGGTGAGGGTGGTAGTGGTCAATGAGTGATTGATGAGCGCAATTTTGTATTTAGAGCACCATATGCCATACTTCCATGTTTGGGAATGAGGTGGAATTTTGTATAATCTTTGCATTGAAGTTGGATATGGACATCATTACAAGGTTTTACAACATTAAGGATGGATCATAGACCCTCAATACTTCCTAATGCACTAAAATACGATGAATGTTCGTCGATTTTGGAAGAAATTACATAAGTATTCCAACAAAAATTGGCTCCCAATTTTATCGGCGTAATTTTTTTTGAATAATTTGATGAAAATTTTTTGCGTTGGATATTTGGCGCCCCTTCGTTGGATATCCTCATTGAAATCAATCATTATTTTCAACACATAATCTTCAAATATCTAATGAGTGTTTGTTAGAAGTGGTTTGGATATCCAACAAACAACAGTTCTGCCGAATTTCTAATAGAGATTGCCATTAGTAAAAATGGGGCCAAAATCCAATGTATATTCGTCAGTTATTTGACTTATTGTCATCGGCTATCCGACACATTGGAGTCAAGATCTTGGTCAATGGGATTATGTTGTATAATAAACCATTTATTAAACGTCATATATTCGATGCCAAGATGCCACATATTCGAGGCCAAAGGTGGCTGAAAATGTCTTTAAACATCCGATGCTTTAAGGCCGGTTTTGCAATGCCCACATTTGTCAGATATGCGATGGCGTAAACGTCAATTGCGACGCCCACATTCATCAGATATGTGATGGGTTAACTGCTGAATATCTTCCACCCTACATGGAAAAAATGGCAACTCTTTGAGGTAAGATATTCGATGCCTTATTAGTTTAGTTTGATGGGACCCGACGATTCAGTCCATCAGTATGGAGTTGGATGTCCGACAGTTGAGTTTCGGATAATCAAATTTATAATAAGTTTGTGCGGTAGGAGTGTTCTCACTCCGATGCTGGGTTCTGTCGGTACAACACCAGATATCCGACAATTTGTCCCGTGAGTTAAGATTCAGATATTTGACGGTTTCTATGTACCGTCAAATATCCAACAACCTCCTGCGCATTAAAAAAATATATAATTTGATCTAGGGCACTCGATTAGATCCATCCAAAGTTAGTCAATAATGTCTTCACCATGAAGTAGTAGTCACAATGTGTAAATGAGATTTTATTAACTTCACCATGATGTGGTATTCAAATTACAAGACGAATGGGAATCATGAAAGGCCAAGTAAGGTAAGGTTCAAGAAGACCTATGGAGAATTAAAGAATACAAATCAAAATATAAGGAGAACCTACAAGCATCACTAAATTAGGTTCAAAGGATTTGATAAAATATCAAACCTTCAACAACTCTTGGAAGGAGACTACCCCTAAGTTATATATAGGCTAAAATAAAATGGTATAGCTATATTGTAGGAGAGCATTGAGAAACTCACCACTAGATCCAACATCTCTACCACGATTGGATTAAATCAAACTTAGGATCAAGATAAATATGAAGAATCTAGTTAAATATTGGAAGAGCGTCTAGTGAATTACACTAATTGAATTGTATTGCCTAAGTTTCCCTCTTAAACTTCCTTGTCTCTTATTCAAAATAGGTCCTAAGTCTGACATTTTGTGGAAAATTAATTCAAATGGAGCTAGAATCTATTTCTCAATTTTGAAATAGTATACACAAAATGGAAAATAATTGTGGTTGAAGATGAACCATATAGAATAGGATAAGCATTGAATTTATTCCATTACATATTCAATTCTTGTGTGGCTTGAAGTAGCTCAACATCACTAGTGAGAAAATAATAATAGTAGACAAAAAATACAATGTCTAAAAGAAGGGAATAACTCTAAGGAATAATTTTTAATGGAAGAGAGATATCCCTTGCTATAATGATAATATATTTTTGTTCCTCAACCAAAATTGAAACAAAAAAATAATAAAGGATTCCCATATATCCCCCATATAGTGACATTTTTTATAACTTAAAACATGTCAAGGGTTAAAATAATAATTATTTAGGCCAAGAATTTGGATGGATATTTAGAAATTTGTAAGAGAATGCAATCTATGTAAAATAATGAAGGAGATACTATTTATAATCTAAGGTTACCTCAACCCTTGCACATAACTAATTATGAGGAAACTGTTGGTCAATGGTTTTCATTGATGTCAATCCAAGCAACACCAGGGGCTACCCTGATCTTGCATTAGAATTTTGACTTGAAAACTTACTCTATTCTGAGTCAAAGATATTCTATATAGATTCTACTTTTCAGGATGTTTATGTTGATATATGGTATGCCACATAATTCTTCACGGTTTGAGAGATATTCACGTTTGAAGTTAGTAACCCTAGTTAATGGGCTAAAACCCTATGGGGTTGTGGCATGGAACTCATAATTGGTTGTGGTCATTGAATAATAAATAATTAATAATGTTTATTTTGCTCCTAAAATCCCTCCAACATTCACTTGTTGAGGACCCTCTCAATTCAAGACATTTATATAAATAGTGACCCTCATATCCTTCTCTAGTAGGGATTTTCTGGCTTCAAACAGGTCACATGGAATTTTCGCTATAATTTTTATTTTATTTTATTTTTATTTTTATTTTTTTATTTTTTTTATCCCGCAAAGCTTCAAAATATAAAAATTAAAACCATTTGAGATGAAATATTAATGGACCTATTAACCAAATTTCAGATCTTGGTTTGCTATAGTTTCGAATATATTGTTTGAGGGAGTTAGGGTTTTTGCAGGCTCTTGAATTCCATGTCAAACATGTGACGTTGGGAAAATCATCATAACTTTCTCTGCTAACATTGATTCAAATTTCGTAAATAGTGATAGAAATATGAAGGACTATAGTTTTTTGTGTATTGTGCTTAGGGCCGAAGGTCGTAACAGTGACACATGGCACTTTGTACAAGTTTTCTCTACTAAACCAGTCTATAATCAGGTCATCGTGGGTGATTGGGCATAACTCTTTCTTGAAGAATCCAATCTTGATCAGACCTGTGGGGTTGGAAAGAGGACTCAGAAGGCTACCACATGACAAAATTTCAGACCCTAGAGATCCGTAATTTACATAGATACAACAAATTCAATATTGATCTCCTAGAAGGCAAGAAAAAACATGGATTCAAGGATCACTGTAGTAAGGACCACATATCAACAGTTAAGGGTAAGTATCCTACAACGAGGTATGTATGATTAGTGTTTACATTTGAATTTTGAGTATCATCTCTAACATATGTTTTTGCAGGACAACATAAGTATATATAGGGTCTCGGTTATATCTCTATGTCTCTATATGTCACAGCTAGTTTTGATACCACATTTCAAATGTCCTATTCTTGATACTACACATTTGATGCTACATATTCTTGATGCTAAACCAAGTATGCTAAATATATATGATGTTGTAAGTTCATGTTACTTATCTTGTCATAGTTGATAGAATGGTCTCTGTTGTTGTACTTAGAACTTGGTCCATCACAAGTCTAGGGAATGTCATCAATTTTTATTGTGTATATCTTTAGGTTAGTTTTGGATATAGTCTTGCATAGAGTCCAGGCCTATATCAAGAGTGGGAGTCTTTTTCTACTGCTGCAACAAGTAAAAAAAAAGAGTGAAAAGCACACTTTAGGTACGCATTGCACTTGTAATTTGTATTTATTCATTATTATGCACTTACATGTGTTTGCAGGTAGAGGTAATTTGAAGGGTATTTTGTTTTGTTTTGGGATTGGTTTCACCAGGAAGATTTTGAATGAAAGTAGAGGAAGATTCAAGTACAACATCTAGCAAGAATTCAAGAGCAAAAGTATCAAATCAAAGGAAGCATTGCAACGAAACATTCTTGAAGACATGACAACCATCCAGATATCGTGAAGTATTGTTAAGGCCAAGAGTCATCATTGTAAAGTTTTGAAATAGTCATTTATAAATGAGTCATTTGTAAAAGAGTCATCATTGTAAAGTTGTAAAAGAGTAATTTGTAAAAGAGTCATCATTTTACATATTATGAAAGAGTCATTCTGCCTAGGGTCGAAGAGGTAGTGTTGGGAGGTATAGGAGTCATTGTTGGGATGATGTCATGGTTGGGTTGTAGGTTATAGAGTGATTGGGTATTTGGTCAAATACACGAAAAACATTGTACATCTTATTGTATCGTGGATTGTTGTCCCTGGTTTGGGAATCCATAGCTTGTCTTATTTTAGTCATTATAGGGTGGTAGGGAGGTGCTAGGTAGGTGTATGAAGTTGCCTACAGGTTGGGGCCTGCGAACACTTCAGGGTGGTAGGGTGGTGCTAGGGCGAGTTGTGGCTCGCTAGGGTGTTGGGGCATCCATTCAATTAATTACTGAAAAAACCAAGGCATTGGGACGTCCTTTCAGTGGGAGATGGAGAAGAATGCTTTTCTAGAATTTTAGGAAGTTGTTGCTTTCATTTCAGTGGGGACTGAAGATTAAAGAATTTATTAGAAAAGTGTTAGGTGGTTTTTGACCCGAAGGGGGTTTTCCACCTTAAATTCTTGTGTCTACTTTGTTATTTTATTTACTGTTATTATTGCATAAATATTAATAATAATTGAAGATTAACTAATGCTCTGAAAATATTTAAAAGTGCGCATTGCTAAGGAATATTGATTCATCCCCCCCTCTCTCAGTATTTCCAAGAGAAACATATGAATCAAATGGATTACATGTTGACCACATTCTAGTAAATTTAAGTATGTCATTTTTGTTTTCATTGATAGTCTCACAAAATATTTACAGTTTTCTTGTAATTCGAAGTACAAATAATACAGTCCAAGTAGAATATGTTTTCATGAAATCAACTCATAGGAATGGTATATTTATTGAAGCAATACTGAATAACAAAGATCCAAACTTATAAGAAAAATTTGGAAGGATTAATGGAAGATAATAGAGAAAACACTAGTGTAATGCCCCAAGGATGATCCTTGTGTATATTTTACATGTCATGTTTAGGTTGGTGAGCTAGGAAGTATTTTAGGGCCTACATGCCCATGCACATATTACATGGCACACTAAGGTGAGGACAAGTGGTATTGTAATGGCATGGAAAGGTGACATGGTAGAGATAGCTGGTAGGATAATGACATGAAACCCTATGGTCATGAAAAATGATAAGTGCATTTGGAATTTTTAGGCGGCCAAGTGGCCCTTTTTTTAGTGACACATGGTAGTGTCATCAGCATGATGTGGTATGATAGGTGGCAGAGAGTGATGTGGCAAGATAGTGTTGGAAATTGTAACTACTTTCAGTCTTCATAATTATTTTTTGTGCCATGATGTAATTATGTATTATCAAAAGAAAGAAAAACAAATTTTATTGTAAAATATTGACTTATTAATGCATGGGTTTCATGCTTGGGTCAATAGTCAATATGTCTAGCACCCATTGTGTGCTCCAGGGATTTCATTTTGGAGTTAAAGTCAAAGTTATGATGTCATGGACCCTTTGGGGATCTTGTAAAAAGAAAAAAAAAATTATTTTGTGTAAAATGTGTCTTAGAGTCCACCAACTGTTCAGGTCGGCCAACCTTTCAAGTCGGCCTTGAAGTGACACATCCAACCCACAAGAACACTAAAAATATGATGAAATCCAACATCAATTGGTGAGAAATTGAACCACATATATTCTAATATGTTCTGAAGCAAGGAAGGGATGCAAAGAGGCTTAAGAAGAGGTAGGAAGTCTAGTGAGAAAGTAAAAGGATGTTACTCTCCTATGCAGTGTGAATTCTCTAGGGTCTTCACAACTCTAAAGGAACAAAAGATTACATTTGACTTTGATGAAGCAAATATCTTGGTTGGGTGGATGATATGATCTTGGTGTGTTTTTCTTTGGGTCTATAGTCTTGGAAGTCTCATTTGAAGTTGATAAGAAAAAAAAATCTTGCGGCTTTTATCCTCTAGGCAAGGTTTTGCCCTGGCATGATGCCTACATCTTATGTTCTTGTGATCTTTATTTATTTGGAAGTTATTTGATGATGAAAGTACACACACACAATAATAATATAATCACAAATAACTGTCAAGAATGGAAAACACTATGCCCTATCCAATTTCCCAACATGGTATCAGAGCTAAGAGCCAGAAAATGGGCAAAATAAGAGATCACTCAACAATGTTTCAATAACAGAAGATAAAATATGAAGGCATAGAAGCTCAATTTTTCACAGATCCAAATTTTACTAAGATGGCTGAAATTGCAAAGAGTTACTATAGGGAATCGTAATTTGAAAAGTGCAGTCTATCAAAATCTGAGAAGCACTGTTTCTAAGGACTGAGAGGCTAGCTTAATAACCTATTAAAGTCCAAGTCCTTTGATGGAAGAATCAAAGTCCTTGCCATATGTTAGAAGCACTATTTTTGAAATTAGGCTTCTAAATTGTTGCACCATATCAGAAATCCAAAAACAAATACTGCTATTGTTTAAAGAACAAAATTCACATACCGAATAGGGTATCCCAATTAAGTTTGAAAAATCATTATTAAAAGATCAGGCCTAGTCCAAAAGCTATAGTCACCATACTGGATTAGGACAAAGCTGTCTTGCACATATATATATAAGATTCGAAGTTCGAATGAGAGTATAAAAGCCGAGATACTTTTATGTTTTATGCATATATATGTTGGAAATCCCAAACCACAACAATGATTGAAGAAAGTTGATTTTTGAAGTAGAATCACACCAGTCCGAGAGATCAATATTTGGGTTTGAAGAAGCCCCAACCAAAAGGACATTATCTTAGATCAAAAGGAAGGAGAAAGCTACATGTGTACCTCTTAAAATAGTAAAAGAAGATCCTTGTGCAACTGTAAGAAGTGCTTGTAATCTTACCTCCTTGAAAGCATCCACTAGAGTCAATTATAGAAGAAGCATCGAGCATTTGACACCAACCCATGAATAAAGTCTTTTTGAGATCTTATAGAAGTCATTAAAAGGAATCCTTGGAGGAAGAAGTACATCTTTGACTATAACAATGAAGGAAGGATCCTATCTAAGAACCTACAGAAACTTATATATCCTTCCCTAACCTTTAGTCAAGCAGAAAAAGTGGTATTATCTCTAAGATAGTATCATTGTTTTAAGTGTCTAACATTGTGAGACTTTCTTGAGGAAAGCCTTGAGGACCTTATGGGTTTGTTATAAATAAAATATTGTGAAACTAGAAAGCCCTAACTAGAGGGAAGGATACCTAACAATCATAGAACATTGTAGAATTATAAAAGGTTATCTTGTAGATCACCTTGAAAAACATCTTGGTTTGATGATTGCATCTTGAAAAGATCATGAAGTTGTAGTACCTTTAAAGGTAGTCCATGGCCTTGGCATCTTTGGATCTTTCACTTTTCAAAGCAGAAAGAAGACCATGGCATGAATGGAAGAAACAATACCTTGAAGTGTGAGGAAGGCCTCATAAAAGGACGTTAGCTGTGATGTTTTTGGAAATAGTGGAAATACTGTAGCATCTATAGAAGTTAAATAAGGAAAAATTTCAGCAATTATGGTTGACTAAGGTGTCTAGTCATAAGGTATGTCCATTTGCAAAGTTGAAGATTTTTTTTTTTTTTTTTTTTTTTTTTAATTGTGTTAGGATTTTTCAATGGATGTTTTGATCATAAGGTTTGTAGACTTCATCTTTCGAATCTAGGAATTACAAAACCCTAGATGATGTTTGAAGTAGAAAATCCGTATTAAGTAAGAAAACCCTAACCCTAATTTGATAAAAAACATTGTTCTTGACTCCTAAGGGTTTGTAGTCTTGATAAATGTCATTAATTTTTGTAAAAAAAAACATTTGAAATACTTAGAAACCCTAGTCAAGAGAGAAACCCTAACCGTAATATATTTGTTCCCTCATAAGAAACCCTAGCTTTAGGTTTTTAGGGTTTGTAGGTAGTTTGGGATAAATCGAAAATCCTAGAAAGAGTAGAATTGGATTTGGGACTCAAACCCTAGGATTGATGTTTCAAAAGGAAATATCAAAATTTAGCGGTTGAATCTGAAACCCTAGAATTCTCCCCCTCTAAGATTTATTGAAAACCACAAACAATGTAAAATTTGAAACGAGAACCGTACTAAGTACCCGTTTTTTTGAGGTAGCAAAAAATCATCCAATTTTGAAAAGTGTTGATTCAGAATACACAAATTTTTTTGGACCATATTTTTGACACTTTAAATTTTCTTATGTATCAAGTATGAACATTTTTTTAAAAAGTTAGTGATTTTCATGTTGATTTTGAAAAGTGTTGATGCAGCTTCAACCCGTTTTTTAGAGGGCTTATTTCGACACTTTAAAATTTCTAATGTATTAAGTGTGGATATATTTTGTTTAAATGTTGGTGTTTTTCATGCTGATTTGGAAAAACATCAACATTACAATTAAAAACATAAAAAATATAAAATACAATTAATTTAAAATATATCCAACATTAAAAAAACATAAAAAATAAAAAACATTAAAAATGTAATTAAAAATAAAAACATAAAAAATAATAAAAGCACCAAAAAGATAAAAAATAATAAAATTAAAAAAAATAGAACAAGTAAGTATTTAAAACATTAAAAAGATAATTAAACTATTTTTGAATTAAGGCTTCTGTGATCCATATCAAGTTTATGAGAAGATTTCGACGTAAATCACATTATGACACATTTGTCGACGCGTTTCGAACCAATGGGTGTGGTTAAAAAAATAATTAAACTATTTTATTAAAAAATCATAAAAAAACAAAAAACAAATTTTTAAAAACACATAAAATCAAATAAAAAAGAATTATAATTAATTATAAAAACACACACACATTTAAAAACAAAACAATTAAAATTAAATTAGAAGAATAAAATAAAATACAAAACAATTAAAAAAACTAAAAAAAAAAATTAAAATTAAATAAATAATAATAAAATTTAAAAATTGTTGTCCACGTCCACCAACTGCCACCACCCCACTTGGCTGATTTTTGGAATCAACCTCCCACGGTCCAGGGCCCAAGGCGGGGAGGTTGACGATTGGTTGCAGCCACCCCCCCCGCGGCTCTCCAACCACCCCCCCCGTCCGGCTCGACCAAATAACGCAACAAGCCCTGGGTCATGGGAGGTTGATTCCCAGAATTAGCCTCCCACAGTGCAGGGCTTGTTGGGTCGGGTGGAGAGGTTGTGGCGGTTGGAACTAGACGCAACCCCCCCTTCCCAGCCTAGGGCTCATTGGGTCGGGAGGAGGGGTGGTGGTGATTGCAACTAGCTGCAACCCCCCCTGCCTGGCCCAACGACCCAACGGGCCCTTGGCCGTGGGAGGCCGATTTTAACCAGCTGACATGCCCCCCACCTAACTTGACCTAGCGATCCAAGGCCTGTTGGGCTGGGCGTGGACCATAATTTTTAAATTTTATTATTATTATTATTATTTTTAAAATTTATTTAATTTTTTTTTTTGCCCCTTGGAAAAATAGTAATTTTCATTAATATAAGAAAATTACATGCTGTAGATGCAAAGTGCATATGCATAAGATGTGGCTGTGTGCTAGTTCAATTTTTTTTTTAGATCCCAAAATATGATCTCAAAAATAAGATCTCCACACAGGGAGATAGTCTTTAAATAGTACTGCATAATTGAGTCAAAATTTAAACATACTCTACACAGAGAGTATTACTAAAAACATGTACTGTTATGTATATACATAGTTCAAAATAGACAAAATAAGAGAGACTCGTTTTTCATAAGTTCAGGCTCCTATTGAGCCTGGTCTGCATGGTCCATATATGGCCGGTGGTAGTATTGGAAATGTTCCTCTCCCCGCTGCTCCTGTATCAACCAGATGTTGCGTGGCTTGATCGTTGCCGTTTTGGAAAGTTGGTCAACGATGGTGTTTCATTCCCTATAGATGTGATGACAAACAAAACTGTCAAAATGTGAGATGCATCTATGAATTCTGCCAATATATGTCCCAATGTGTATATGTGGCAGGTTGTGGTTTTATTTATCTAGTCACAAGCAATTTTGGAATCACAGAAGATTTGCAAATTATGACAGTCTTTCTCTATAGCAAATTTGATTAGGTAGTATGTCGTGGAGAGTTTAGAAAAATTGTTGGTGCCAATCCCAAGTCCCATTTGAATATGATAATAATGGTTTGCTGAAATGTGTAGTATAGCCCCACCACCACATCTTGTATGTTGAGCAGAGCCATCAAAATATGCCCAGGGTTTTGAATGATCTATGGCTTCAGGAATGATATTCCTGGGAGGTGTGGTGGCCAAGTCCTTAGGGAGAGAGTTGTAGTCGGCTATAATTTTGGCTGAGACGGAAGTCCAATGAGGGGCGATGTCACAAAAGATGTAGCAATTTCTGGCTATCCAGATTTCCCAACAGAAGAGGAGAGGGAGGTTTCTGGTTTTGCCCGATGTAGTAGATGCCCACCAATTTGCCCAAGCTTCCTTGGTAGTCTGTCCCCCCCAGATGATAGGCAAGTGAAGGTGGGTAAGAGTGGAGGTCCATAGGCCGATAGTGACTAAATAGGACAGAAAAAGATGATCCAGAGATTCATAATTGTTCTTACAGAAGCAACACCAAAATGGGCCATATTGCCCTCTCTTATTCAAGTTTTCCCCAGTTGACACCTTGTTCTTTAAGATAGACCACATGAGTAGTCTAGTGCAGGGAGGTGCTTTCAGTTTCCACATGTCTTTCCACCATGATTCAATGAGTTGTGGTTTGTGATTATTTTCCAGTAGTAGATACCCCTCTTTAGGGGAGTACTAACCACTCTTGGCAATGGCCCATATTATCCCATCCTCCCCTTCTCTGAGTCTAATGTGGGATTCCTGTAGGGTAGAAGTGTAGGAATTCCATGCTTGATGCCATTGTTGGGGGAGGAGCAAGCTACGGGCTGTCTTCCATGCTTGATGGAGAAATGATGATTGCTCCGAGACCGCAGCATGATTTATATGTGTGATTCATTTCTCAGAGAGGATCTGTAGTAGGTCCAGGGGGAGCTGATGTGCATTGCGGCATCCTATCCAAGGGTCTCAGACAATTTGGATAGAAGCCCCATCAGATATTCTCCAAGTTAGTCCATCCCTTATAAGGGGTAGTGCATTCAAAACCGCTTTCCAAATATTAGATACCCCTACTTTGTTCCAGCCAGGTTGTCTCAGCCACTCCATTGGCCTGAGCGGTGTGATATATTTTTCAACAACAATTTTGGTCCATAGATTGGTGGAGGTAAGTAGATGCCACCCAAACTTGGCCACCAGTGTAGTGGAAAATTCCTCTAAATTTTTTATGCCCCATCCACCCCATTTCTTGGGTATAGATAGGAGGTCCCATATTGCCCAATAAAAAATTCTACCAGGTTCATTACCTTTCCAAAGGAATATGCTATAGAGGTTCTGTATTCTATTGAGGATGCCTCTAGGAATCCATGCAAGGGACATCCAGTAGACTGAGGTGGCCTCAAGAACTGCTTTGATGAGCACCATCCGGCTAGCTCTGGAGAGATATTTGTGGTACCAGATATGAAGTCTTTTCTCCAGCTTGGTAATTAACCATATCCAGTCTGCAATCTTGTATCCATGCGGTTTCAATATGTATCCCAAATATCTAAGGCCCTCGTCTAAATGATTTAGGGTGAAAGGAAACCTTTGTAATGCAAAGTTTATTTCATGGGGGGAACATTCAAAGACAATAATAATGGATTTGGAATTGTTGATGGCCATGCTTGTAGCTGATTTGAAGAGGTTGATAGTGTTCTGGATGGTAGTGAGATCACCTATTCCCCTGTTTAGAAACATAAGAACATCATCCACAAAGAGAAGGTGGGTTATAGTATAGTCCTTGGTTATTTTGATACCAGAGAGTCCACCCCTGTGATGCATGTCCTTGATCAATTTGCTAAGGCCTTCCATAACAAGGAGAAAGAGTAGAGGTGATAGGGGGCATCCTTGTCTAAGGCCCCTTTCAGAGCCAAAGAAATGAGAGGCTGCCCCGTTGACTAGAACACTAAAGGATACATTGGTGATGCAACACATAATCCATTTGATAAATCCAACAGAAAAGCCTAGATGGATAAGGAGCATTCTAAGATATAACTAGCTTACCTTGTCGAAAGCTTTGGAGAGATCGGCTTTGAGGATCATGCCTTTGATCTTTTTGGATTGTATAGAGTGCATCACCCCTGGAGCTGATCTGATAGCTTCGTGAATCTGACTATCTTTTAGGAAATAAAATTGTTCAGGGGAGATGTGGGCAGATAGGATGGGGTGGATTCAATTGGCTATGATTTTGGAAATATTTTATAAAGACAGTTACAAAGGGAGATAGGACATAATTCATTATAGGATGAGGGGTTGTCAGTCTTGGAAATGAGGTCTATGAAGGTGGAGTTTATGGCCCCATGCATGCTCCTAGATATCCTGCATTCCTCTATGACCTTGAGTAGGTCATTCCCTAGAACCTCAAAGAAAGCCAGGTAGAATTCGATTGACCATCCATCAGGACTCGGGCTTTTATCCCTTTTGAACCATTTTAGAGTGGCCTCAACTCCCCCATGGTAACTTCTCTATTGAGATGCTCGGCTTCCTCCATATCAGTAAAACCAGGAAATAATTGCGTTACTCTGATGACCTCAACAAGGGTAGCATTAGGAGGATTCTGGTAGACTTGCTTAAAGTGTGTGGTGGCCAAAGAGGCCAGCTGGGGGAAAGTGTCAACCACAGCTCCTTGTTCATTTGTTAGGTTCTAAATGGTGTTATAAGCCCTTCTTTCGTTTGCGAATTTATGGTAAAAATTTGTGTTTTCATCCCATTCTCTCAGCCAAATAGCCCGACTTCTCAGTCGCGACATTTCTTCTTTGTCCTTGAGAATTTTCCCTCTTAGAGCTATTTTCTCCACAAGCTTGTCCCTGAGCTCAGGAAAAAGGAAGGTACCTTTACTATTTTCCTCAAGGATGGCTATCTCATTTTCAATTTTGTTCACCTGTTGTTCTTCGTCACATCTCTTATTGTGAGCCTAGATCTTGGAAATTTTCTTTAATTCCTTTAGGTTGGCCACGAATCCCTCAGTGATGTGTCTGTTCCTATCTGGAGGGTGGGTCTTCCAAAAGTCTATCACAAGACTGGTGTAAGAGATGTCATTCAACCATGAGGAGTTCAATTTGAAGGGGGCTCTACGTTTGTTGATGATGCCACAAATTTCCAGATGTATAGGCAAATGGTCTGAGAGTCCACCAGATCCCACCCATTGTTGATAAGTATACCCTTGCTCCAATGGACGTTCCTTGATGAGGAAACAATATAGTCTCCTTGCAAGAATGGTCTCCCCACTTCGTTTGTTGCTCCATGTTGGGGTTATTTTTGCCACATGAATATCAATGAGCTGATGAGAGTCGAGGAGCTGCTCAAAATATCCTGCTAGGGGGTCGGCCTGTGCCTGATGACCCCAGGATTCCGAGAAACCTAGGGAAAAATTTAGATCTCCCCCTATGATAAAATGTCTGCCTGTAAAATGTTGGTTCCTAGCAGCCTTTACCAGAAGATCTCTCTATGGTGGTAGGGTCCATAGATGTTCAACATTCTAATCTCTGTACCCAGCTCTGACGAGTAAATGTCAGCCCCTATGAACCCTATGCCTCCCTAGGCTCCCAACAATTTAATAGAGCGAGGGTTGTAAACTAGGGCTATGCCTCCTAATCATCCATTTACATCCATAACATGGAATTTCCAAACAGGGAACATGGACTCCAAAAGAGGTGTTATGATAGCAGCAATACCCAAGGTTTCCTGAAGAAGAAGTAAATCACCTGGCTCCTTTCGAAGAAGTCTCCTCAACACTAGTTTTTTGTTGGTACTAGCTATCCCTTTGCAATTGAAGGAGATGGCCTTCGTGGGGGGAACACTGGAGGAGGGCTCTCTGCTCTAAGGACCCTATCTAGTGAAATTTGTTTCCCAGAAACCACATCTATCCCCGCCTTCTATTTTTCTTTGGATAGAGAGGACGGTCTACCACAGGTGGGCTTCAGGCTAGAGGGGAAAGGTGAGATGCATAGGCCAATGGCATCCATCATAGATGCTCGGGTGTGAGAGTGGAGATGGTAGCGAAGAGGTTCAGGGGCAGTCCCAGGGATGGGGATCTCATGCACTGGGGGATTGAACGGAGGCTCAACAAGGGGATGGGGCTCCAACTGAGAGATGAGGGGACTGATCTTGAGGTTTGTGCAGGGAGTAGAAACAGAGATTGTCCCAGGTTGCAGAGGACCAGATGATAGAGCAGATGAAAATTTAATGGATGCAGAGAGTAAGGGAGGACAAGACATACCCGAAGAAAGCGCTCTGCTAGCTGCCACCTTGGACCTGGTAAGTGGAGGTGAAGGTGGCCGAAGGGGTGCAGTCCCATGCTTCTTCGTCATTTCCGGGTTAAGCCTGGATCCCTCCGGCTCAGCGTTGATCATATCGGCTTCATCCGATTGTTCCTTCAGCATCTGTGTTCCCTCAACATATGTGGGCTTCCCTCTAGACCTTGATTTATTTTTTGTGAGGAGAGGGTAGTCCTTGTAGAGATGTCTGACTTTATGACATTGTCTGCAATGGAAGGGAACCCGTTCATAGTCCAGGATCTGTGTCCGATCATAGTTCCTCTAACGAAGGGTAACTTTTTCTTGCAAGCCTCCTCTGATATCTAGGTGCACCAACAGTCTCGCATAGGCCATGAATCCTATGGAAAGGTAAGATCTGTCATAATCCAGGTAAGTTCCTAGGGTATTGCCAGTTCTTCTAAAGATTTCCTCAGTTCAGAAATGCAGGGGCAGACTAGGTAGTCTAACCCAGATTGGACCTGCCCCGAGCTGTTCTCTGTTAGGGTCAAAGAGCGGGCTCTATCTCCTTAGCATGACCGGATCTTGTTTGATGTGCCAGTAGGATGATATAACCCAATTTGTGTGGTCAGCTCATGCAAATATGAGGGAAAACTAGCCGTAGACAAAATTTTGGACAATAGGTAGATCTGCCAAGTGATGGCCCCATATTTCAGCTACCCATTGCTTCAGTCTAGCTGTGGAATAGGTCCTTCCTCTGACTCTACCTACCAGGACCGTCGCTGCCATATCCATGATGTCCAACCACTGGAAATCCTCTTCCCAGTCAATGAAAATGTCCTGTGGCTTCAACTTTACACACCTTTTCTTCTTTCCCCGGGATGGTTTCACAGTCTCTGCTTGTTCAGGGTGATCTTCAAGGTGAGGGTTTGGTGGATTAGGGTTAGGGTTTGAAGGCCACTATTCAGATTCAAGCGGGTAGGCGTTCGGGAGGGGGGGAACGATGGTGTAGCTTCGAGATGGCTGTGCCTATTCCAGGGGAGGGAAGGAATGTGATGGGAGGGATTCACTGAGCGGGGAGTAGGGAGGGTAGTGAATAGCCTCAGGGGGATGGAGGGAGGATAGGCCGGAGGATTCAGCCGCTCGAACAGATGCGGAGGGGCCGGGGTCAGTGAGATGGGAGGACGACGTCAGGGAAGGCGCGAAGAGAGATGACCAAGTCATAGGTAGCTCCAAAAGGTCGATCACAGAACCTTGCTGTCCCGAAAGCGACGGAAGAGGGGCAGTTACCTTCGAGAGCTCACTACTGAACGAAAAGTGCACGTCACTATTAGCTGGTCTGCCGAAGATGGAGATGCCCTCGAGGGGGTCCTCAGAATAGTCTATTATTCCGCCCTCCATGTTGCTCCGGGGTTTACACGAGCTGCCATTGAGAATCGGAGTAACCGACACAGGCTGAACTGAAACCCTACTAATGCAATACCACAAAACCGCATTCACAAGTTCAAGTCGCCGGGGGTAAGCTGGAGGTGGAGGGTAAACAGGGTTCATAGGCAAGTTATGGCCAAGACTGCGATAGAATACTGTCCGTGTCTGCGCCTAGGCCCCAGGTGTACATCTGGCTAGTCTACCCCATGTCAGGTTGTGGGCACGCTAGTCGTTCCTGTGTTCTCTTCGCCGTCGAGCCCCCAAGAAGATCATCAAATTTATTTAATTGTTATATATATATATATAATAATATACTATATATATATCTACTATTGATATATAATAATGTATATACGATATATATATATATATATCTATATATTATATATATAGTAGTGATATAATTATTATATATATTATTATTATTTATTTTTTTAAATGTGAGATTTTTTTTTAAATGTTTTTAATCCAATTTTTTTATTTTAATAAACAGTTTTAATATGCAACTGCCACCACTCCGCCTGACCCAATATGTCCAATGAAGCCCTGGGCCATGGCAAGCCGATTCTATCCATGGCCAGCGGCGCGTTGGGTCTGTTAGGCATGGTGTATGACATAATTTTAATTTTTATTTATTTATTTATTTTAATGTGTTTTAAATGTTTTTTTTTTTAATTCATTTTAAATTTTTTTTTAATGGTTTTTAATTTGTGTTTTTATAAGTTTTAATTTTTTTTAAGTTTTTATTATTTTGTAAAATGTTTTTATTTTGTTTGTTTTGTTTTTATTTAATTATCTCTTATATTTATATATATATATAATTTTAATTTTGTTTTTTTGTTTTTTGTTTTTGTTTTTGTTTTGCTTTTGTTTTTGTTCTTTTTGTTATTGTTTTGTTTTGTTTTGTCTTTTTGTTGTTGTTTTTGTTTTGTGTTTGTTTTGTTTGGTTTTTGTTTTTTTTTTTTTTTGTTGTTTTGTTTTGTTTTGTTTTGTTTTGTTTTTTTATTTTTATTTTTATTTTTATTTTTTATGTTGGATTTTTTAAAAAGTTATTCCAACATCAACACTTTTTGTTTAGAAGGTGTTTTTTGCACAAAAAAATAATGGTTTTTATTGACTTTCATTGCCATTTTTAAAAAAGTGTTGAAAATTTACACAAAAAAATGTTATTCCATCATCAACATTTTTCGGTTGTTTTTCATGTTTTTTTGGGGTTTTTGGCTATAGTTCTCATTTTGAGTTTACAGTTCCCGTTTCATAGTTTACATTGTTCCTAGAGTGACAACTATGTTTTCATGCACTTGTGCTTGTATACTTGGCTTGGTTGTAATGATGCCTCCTTGGAAATAATGAGCATGGTGAATGGAGGGAATGATAACTTGGTAATCAGGTTGGATCCTTGGGCACTCTGATAAAAGTAGGCTCGTATAAAGATGAACCATGAAGATGTTAATATTGTCTAGGTGAGAGGGAGCCCTATCAAAGAATGTAGAAAAAGAAACTTAAGGTATGTTTGAGGTTATAAAGTTTATAACCAGTCTCCATCATATGAGCAGGTACATAATTGTCAAAGTTGAAAATAGGTAAGCCTACCTCATATGAAATAATGACGAAAATATTGAACATGATAGAAAGATGAAGCTATAAGAATCTTGGCAACATTAAAATATACATTATTGATGACTTTGTTTCCAAGTGAGGATAGGAGGAATGATGTTCTGGAAGGTTGAAATTCTTTGATGATGTGATGATGTGAAAGAAAGAGCCTGTGTAGCTAAAGTTTATGAATTTTTCCCCTAATAAAGAACAAGATTGGATAAAGAAAGTGTATATATCTCTAGTTCAAAGGGAGTACATGTCGTGACAACTATAATAGAGACTGTGAAAAAAGAATGAAGATCAGAGAAAGGCTAGAGCCCTACATATGGTTATTCGTAGGTTGTATTCGTGATTGATGAAGTTATGTATTGGATGTTTTGTAAAGAGATTTGGCTAAGTTTGGTGCTGCCAAAGAAATTGAAGAAGGAAGCTTCCGTAGAAATGTATTTTGATATTATGATATCCTAAAGCAACATCACAATAGTTGAAGACCTCGAAGATTATGCTAGCATACAAGAACATGTACAATAGAAGTTAAATGATGGTTGGGGTCATGAAGCTACAATACGTGCCAACAAACGGACAAGTAGTAGAGTTGACATAATATATTCCATAAGAAGTTAGTTGTAGGAGCATGCTCATATTGGGGTATGTGTTGGTCTCTTCCTGGAAAGTCGGTCTTTGTTTTGGTTTAGTGAGAGAGATGAAGTACCATGAAACTTCCAGTGATGGTACTTGGGAGGACATCTTGGCCGGCCCATTGATGATGTATGAATCCAGGCGAGGGAGGATATGATTGGTCTTATGGAGCTCCTAACTTGGATATGATACCTAGATCCCTATGGGTTGGTGTTAGGGCTAAAGCTTGATGGTACCTATAGTGGCATAGGCCAAGGTAACACCTTAGTCCCGACAGTGTCTTAGATCCTTGAAGAGTGCATGGCACTAGAATCCTTTAGATGTATTCTTTGTATTAGTGTCATTAACACTTGGATCTTTGATGTGAGGATTTGTACTAGGATGTTGATTTGGAAAGGATTAATAGTGTTAATGATTTTTTTTAATTATATGTTAATCAACTATATGTTAGATCTAGGGTCTCCTAAAATACCCATTTTCAATTTACCACTATATGTTTGTGGGTTTAAGGATTTAGATTAATTTATCCCCTACTTAGACTAGATTTTCAATGTAGAAATAAAAATTGTTGGAAATAAAATGCAACGCAAAACTAAATCATGCACCCAAGTGCTTGGTGGGATAAAGTTGAGAAATACTTGGATGAGATTTTTTCGTGTATATGAATCCAACCCTAGTTAATGTTTCAAATCCAGATATGCAAATGAAGGTACCTACAAAACAAAGGAAGGAGGAGAAGTTAGATGAGATAAATAATTAATAAAATAGAAGAAAAATCATACCAATGTCTTATGCCCAAATAATAGAGTAAGAGTTTCTCCTACTGCCTTGCATGAAAAATGAGAGTTTGTGGTCTTTCACTCAAACACAAACACAATGGTTAATGCAAGACAAAACTACATGATTTTTTTTCATGGAAAATTTTCATATTTCACTTTATTTTTCTCATACAAAAATAAAAGAACAATGCATGAAAGAAAATAATTGGAAATGAAATAAATCTACCATAAAAACTAGTAGTACATAATGAGAACATCACCATGCAGTACATCAGCAAGGGAGGAATCCAACTCTCAACAATTCCGGTAGCAATCCGACAACATCTCAATATAACCAAAGAATAATTGATACAATGCACAAACCCACTTTATTATACTTACCTCACTACCTGAGCTATCTTCTTCTAGACTAGCACACACTCCCACTCATGACTATGGTTTTTTTTAAATGGACATAAACCTTTATGTAACTCCCACTTGGCCAAGACATACAACACAAATATCAAAAAAAATTTGTTGTCTCACCTAAAACCTTACCATTTTGAGCTATTTGCTTCAAATAGTTCTTCCACTTCAACATCCGAATTGATACTATTGTCCTACACATATTCATGAGATCGATGAGGCAAACTTAGAATAAATTTGACCAGATATTGAATTTAATTTCATGAATAAATAATAATTAAAAAGACTTGAGTGCATGAAAACCTGAATGAGCTCCTCTCGATTTCGAGAATAAATTGTTGGATTAGTTTAATCCTTGAGCAATCCTCCCTCCAGTTGACGAAGCAACAATGAAGTCAACATTGACTTTGTTGTTTCTCTATTGGATCGAGGATGTTTTGGTCCAAGATTATCCAAACCCTAATTTATTTTGTACTGAACAGGTCCAACCACTTGAAGGTGGAATCTCACATGGCCCCTCTGCCCCCCTCACATCATTTTCAATTCCCTGTTACCCAATCTATCTACTAGAAAAAAGTTGAAAGCAATACATTAAGATACATAAAGAAACAAATAGCAAACATTCATTCATTCATACATCCACAAAATATTTTATCTCAATAAATTTTATAAAAAATATATATTTACATAATATGAAACAAGGTCAACCGCAAGGGTTAACTTAGTTGGTTGAGTTCTCATTGCTAAGTACCTCGCTAGTTGGGAGGTCAAGAGGTCAAATCTTCTCGATGCCCTTAGGGTTAGGTCTTGCTTGTTTGGCCGACTAGTAGATACCTTCAGGTTGATCTGCTAGGATTTCCTCGTGGATGTAGCAGCCACCTAGTGTCTGTGAACCACCCTTAAAAAAAAAACAAGGTCATTCTAATTTTTTTCAACGGAAAAATCACAACTTTTTATTAAGATATTTAAAAGTTACATGTGCATATGCCATGAGGCGTTCAACCTCTCAGTAAACAATGTGGCACTCAAAAGATATGGCTCCAAATAAACAAATGCAATCATTTATCATCAGGTTTCTTTCTCCTTTTAAATATGTATTTAGCAAGGATGTCTTGATATTGGCCCCCTTCAGTTGTTGTGGATTCTGTATGTATTTTTGCTAACCTAGTCGTATGACTATACTGCTACAAGTGGGGCCGAGCATCAACTGCAATAATAAATAAATGTTAAATTCATTTTTATAGTTATTATTGTTACAAGTGTTTTATTAATAAAAAAAGTAGTAGAGTGTTCATTACTTGCTTCAGTAGTGGAGGGAAGTGGAATATTTTTGGATGTGGCCATACGTTCCTCCTCTTGTCTGGCCTCATTCTGTACATGTTATGGAGTAGAAACAAGAAAGGTTATAATTAATACACCAATTTCATTTAAATATTTTGAATTGTAATCCATACTACAATTTTTCATAACACATGAAATGCCTCTAGTACTGAGTTGAACATCAGTTTCAAGAGGCACTCCACTATCACTAGGCTCATGTATTGTGTGTACATTTCTTGCCTTCCTTTTACAATAAAGTACACTACTTTATGCCCAAAAACAATATCCAATAGATTGTACAAGTAATAATTTATAAATGCTTTTCATTTCTTTTATTTACCTGAGTGTTAGGTTGGGTGTTGGAATACTGTGAAGTCGCCAAGCTTGTCCTACATTCAACCATGACCTGATAGTCGTGCTTGAAATCAAGCTTAAGGTCTTCCTTCATAGGATCCTCATTGAATTGTGACCCCTTCAATTTTGCATGAGAACATGAATTTTTATTCTTTTGTGATATTAAATTAAAATTGTTAAGAATTTATTATTTGGATGCATTTATTTGTTAACTTATAATTTTGTGGCTAATTTTGAGTGACCACCCGAGCCAAGATGATGCTGCCCAGTTTTAGCTATTCTAGCCTTCGTGGCTTTGGATGTCTTTGGGAGCTTATATTTAAAATATTGAAAAAATTAATTAGATGTCGGAATGATAATAAAGAATCATAATTGCATTATTAAAAGTGCCTCATATCTTCCTGGTTCGGGTGGTGTCTTCCCTTGTTTTCAAATCCCCTTCTCCTTTGCATCATCCACAAGGGATTTCCATTCCCTCTCTGGAACAATTGGAGGGTGCTCATACTTAGAGTTCTTATCTGATAGAATCCTATACTAGTCCCACAAATGTTTCAAGTGTAATCTTGCCTTCGAGGTAACTCCGATTTTGTTGAAGGTACCCTCACCACAGAGGTGAACCATCATGATCATAAGATCATCCTTCAACTTGGAACTTTGGGATTTCTAGTTTGTGCGAATGTTGGGCCCAAAGATACATGGAAAATCATTTCAAAATAATTTACCCATGTCACAAATTGGACAACATCAATGCATTAATTATATTCCACTTCATCTTTGAGACCAAATCAATTAGGACCAAATCAAATAATTAATCATGTCCAATTCAAATTTGTCAATGCCAAGTTTTCGAATGCCCAATTTTCAAATGCCAAATTTTTGAATGAAAATTTTCCAAATGCCTAATTTCTAAACGCCAAATTTGTGAATGCAAAATTTTTGAATGATAAATTTTTGAACACCAAATTTATGAATGCCAAATTTCTCAACACCAAATTTCTGAACGCCAAAATTGTGAACTCCAAATTTGCAAGCATTATAATTTATTAAATTTCAAACTCATCTACTTAGAATTGCTTCTAACTTCTTCAACATCTTACCCAACATCTATGCAACCTCCAAACACCTTTGCAACACTCAGGAACACTTTGGCACCTCTGATCATCATCACACGTCCATCAATCCTATTGACATCAATTACCAAATCAACTAGCTGACTCCCCATGGCTGACATCAATGCCAAAACCATGCTACCATCACCTATATAGGGAAACTGAGTCATCGAATCACTAGAGTATCAAATGGACAAGGAATGGATCAATTTGAGGTATTAAGTCCTGAAGTAATAGGAAATTAGTTGTTAGTTGTAGATGGAAAAAATCATTGACAATATAATACCATGGTTCTAGCTCTAGATCATAGCCTATGGTCATGAGGTGCTAAGTGATAGCGCTAAAGAGCTCTAGGTTGTTGGCATTATGACTAATGTGTTATCCTTGATGGAAACCTAATTGATAAAGAAATCAACATAATGGTTATGCAAATGCTACAGGTGAGATAGAGAAAGGAACATCAGTTCAGAGATAGAGGAATGATAAAGGTGAAGTTTGGAAAGTATACACGGGTCCTATGAATAAAGGGCATGTACATATATGGGTATGATGAAAATAAAGTCACATACAATTTCTGCACCATGGTATTGTCAATACCAGGGGTCTTTACCATGGTATTGGACCATAGTAAGGAGTGCGTCAACAAATATTTAATTCCGTCAAAGAATACTAGCTGCATTACTAAAGGATTGGCCTAAGGTATTGGCTAAGGCCTAAGTTATATAAGGAGATGGAGATCAAAGTGTTAGGTTTTCTATGAATGATTTGATCTGAAACATGTGTGCACCAAGGAGCAAGGAAAAAACACAGATCTAAAAAAAATTGAAGTATGGTATCATATGTACTTGTTTAATTTGCTTGTTGAAAATAACTAGTTGTGATATATCTATGATGTTAATGATACTCTGACATGAATATGAGATAGTAAGGGTTGCAAAGTATATTCTATGGTTGCAGCGAAAGCATGACCCAATGATTTCAGATTTGTACACTAGTTTTTATTTGCTAGATCGTGTACATACACACCTTCTTCTGACTAGTTGTGTATATATTATGCAATATGGACATATCTGTATGTAAGTGTTGAGTATGAAAAACACGTACATACATAGAAGTGATTTATAAGAGTCGCGTACATCTACTAGGGTTTTGTAGTATGAGCTGACGATAATGGTTGATCTATTTTGTTTGCTGCTATCTATCGATGAAGTCTCTCTTACAATAATCTCTGTTTGATAGTACTCATTGGGATGAATTGATTATGAATTAGAAGTTGACTAAGTGATTATGCTACCATGTTATGATCTGTATTTGGTTCAATGATTTATGTTGGTTTTAATATATGTTTAGGTGATTGATTCAATGGCATAGTTATTCAGATTCAGTTATCAATATTTTGAGATATGTACACGGGTATTCTTCAGGAGAAGCACATAAACACGCAGGTATGATTAAGAAAAATAGCATATACAATTTGATGCATGCCTGATCGGGGTTTGTAGTGGAAACAATTGGTTTCTGCGATGAGTAACACTGTTTGGCTGGGTATATTGATGAGTGGCTATGCATTGGTATGATTTGTTCCAATCCAGTTTGATATTGTTGCATTGGTTACATTAGTAGATTTGATGATTCAATATTTGAGTAGTTGATTTCAGAATTGTTGGGAGTGGATCTAGTTTGAAACATTCTGAAAAGTGATCCACAAGAGTTGAGGATAATAGTCTTCAGAAAGGGGGTTAGAGCTCCCTCCTAGTAGGAGCTGGAAAATGAGAGAAGGTTGTAGCCTTGTGTAGGTTGGAGTCTGCGTACTAGTTAAAATCTGCACCAGTACAAGAATATAAGAAGATTATTTTTAATAAAATAAAAAGACAGAGACGAAAACAACGATGGTTTTTTTCCCACATTGGGTTTCCACCTAAAAATCATGATGTTCATATGGTTGTGTATGTTAATGTTCTATCTTCTTCTTAACTACTCATAATTACTATTTTAATTGATGAACAATGGAATAATAATGCACTTATTAATACTGCACAGGTGATCAGATAAGTTAGCTGGATATACACGGGTTTCTGTAGTAATAGTTGCGTACATACACTAGTTTCCTTTACAACATTCATGTATAAAATCATAATAAGAAATTGAAATTGAAGTGGGTAAAATACTAATTCAAACACACCCCCCCTTCTCAATATTTTTCATAACAATTGGTATCAGAGCAGGTCCTTCAGAAGAATCTTGATCGCTCAAAGAGATTCACCAAGATGAGGAATCAAGAGGGAGTAGCATTCACCAGGCCACCATTGTTTAATGGAACCAACTTGGTTTTCTGGAAAGTCAGGACAAGAGCTTATCTACAGTCTCTTGGAGCTGATGTTTGGGAAATCATTGAAGGAGGCCATCAATATCCATCCTCCATTCCCACAGATGAAGAAAAAAATAAAAAATATGAGACCAATGCAAAGGTTGTCAACACTCTATTGAGAAGCTTGGCAGAATCAAAATTTGTGAAGGTCATGCAGCGAAATACTGCGAAGGCTATATGGGAAGGCTTAGATATCTTAATGGATAACTATGTAGTGCCTATATCCAATTGAAATGATCTTTTCCCCTCATAGAAGGCTCTCTAAATAAATTCCATGGGACTTTGCAACCTTTACCCCATTTATAGTGGGCATGCTATTAATACGGATAACTTTCCTTGCAAGAAAAGAGTCCACCTCTTTTGAGACATGTTTGCTTATGGTTTCCAAAATTAAGAGAGGAGGAACCTCTTGTGAATATTTTTCTTAATGTTAATCACATCCACAATGGTCAAGTCCTTCTGCTAAGTAGAGGGAGTGGGTCCACTCAAGTGAATCAATAGAACTACTCGTACACTTTGATTAAGGCTACCTAACTATTTGTTTTTGGGACTAGAGGCTAGATCTTGGGCAATATTTATATCTTGAAATACTTTTTCAACAATAACTAATGTGGGTTCTACCAAAGTTGAATATTCTTTAACTGAGAAGGATCAAATGTACTCTTCTTAAACTCTTTTAGTTGGAAGTGTACATGTTTCATGTCCTCCATTCTTACTTATAAATCATCAACTTTAGCAAGCATATCCTTTTTAGGGCATGTTTTCTTGAGATAGCCATATATATGAAATATAGAGGAATGGATATTTACATAATCAATATCATGATAATATGAACAATTCCTCACCTAGATATGAATACATTCATGAAAATCATTTTCCATGTTCATTTCCACACAAATCTCGGGCATAGAAATCCTTTCTAGGGAATGCGTTTCATCATCTACATCCAACATCCCACCAAAACTATTTCCTATAATAATTAAGGATGTATTTGAGCACAAATCCAATGGAAGAGAATGTATCTTCACTCGCAATAGATGGATATTGTCCTTCTCTCCCATTGGATTAAATAGGGTTCTAATTTTTAAGGCATGAAATAGAGCTATGCTAATACCGTTTCCCATCTAGGATGTTTTCTTTATCATTTGTTATTTGAAAGAAAAAAGTGATATAATCCCTAGCTAATGAAAAAATATGAGCATAACCGAGTTTTTGTTTCCATGCCTTTCTCACCCACATGCTTATTGATTACTTAGAGATAAATTTACCATGAAATTTTCCTACTAGTGTTGTTGCTTGATAGATTTGCACATGCTCCATAACCATACATTTACCCAATATTAGCATCATTCCTTCTACTATATACTTTACACATTTAAGCTTCCTTCTCCTCTTTGGTGCCCCTTTTCTCACCACCTTGTGAACCCATCCACCTGCACTACCCTACCGCCCCTCTCCCTCCCCCTCCTTCTCATTGATATTAGTAGTGGGTTGAAAGAAACATTGGTTTGATAAATCTTGACTTTCACCACCTTTCTTAAATTCTTTTTTGATATATCTTGACTCTCACCACTTTTCTTGAATGCTTGTAATATTCTCAAGTCCACCACCTCCAATGTTGAATGGCCAAAAATTTTATGTCACTAATGGATTGCAGTGGAAGTGAGGCCCTCCTTATAGCCCCACCATTTCCTCAACCCGAAGGAACTTCTAGCCTAAATTGATAACTATATCTGAGGAAGGACATGACCCTTTAGAAACCCTAGCGCTCTCATCATCACTTAGGGTCATATATTAGAATCCAAATAACTCCTTCCTCCAAACTTTCTTTCCTCCATAGATTTTAATACTTAGTTTTTATAACTAATTTCATAGGCCCTCATTTCATCAATTATTTCTAGAACATTTTCCATGATTATCACCTTTGCAGAAGCATCTCTAGGAATTGACAAGGAAGCTTTATGGAAACTCTCCTTTATTATAGATCAATATAAATAACTTCTACTAAATAACGATACACTTGAAAACCCTATGACGATAAGATAGTAATGCACATCAAATGGTAGGGTCAATTGTCACCTTTGATAATATAGTAGATTTGAAACCCTAGACAACATGATTCCTACTACCCCTCCACCCACTTACCTCCCCCACCCCAAAACCCCCAATAAAAAGAAAGAAAGGAAAATTCATACAATTCATATGCTTTAATACCTTTAATTAACATAAGAAGGCCCTGTATTGAAGATGCTAATGAAAAAAATTATTATGTCTCCAACAACAATATCATGGTCCATATCTTTGGCTATGTTTAATATTTTTCCTCCAATTTTGTCAAACAAACATAGAGAGCCTTCATTTCATCCTCCTTTTTGTATTCATATTTTTTTTTTCCAATGTGATGTTTTGCCTATGGAACTAGATCAACACTAAAAGTATGGACGTCACAAAGCCACTTTAATGTTGATTGTATTATTCCCATCCACTTCTAACATTTTTCTAAGCAAACCCACACTCTACATACACCTTATATTCATAACAATCCTTTTGAGGTATCAAATAAACTATGGTAAATTCATCACTAATTGTTGTAGTCTACAATTGGAAAAAGTACATTGTTTGAATGATGCAACTCAACGGTTTTATGGAATTAATCATGCATCATGATATCAAAACATAAAGACCCTCATATGTATGAAAATATAATCTCCAACCACTCCTTACCACAACATCTTATCTATTAAAATTTCTATAAATATTCATCCCACTCATTAAAATCCATAAAAAACAATTATATGTAGTATGTACCATAGTGTTACATACTCCTTACACTTCTTATTCTCAATAATTTCAAATGACACAACTTAACTGTTGAGTTGAGGCTTCTGTGATCCATATCAAGATTGAGAAAAAAATTTCAGCGTAAATCACATGATAGAATATTTGTCAACACGTTTCGAACCAACGAGTGTGGTTCATCGTCAGGACAAGTTGAAGAACCAGATCATGGCTGCATATTAAATAGGGAGAGTAGATCTTCCAAGGGCTAGGTTTGACTAAAAAATGGATATATTGAAAAAACGACTATATGAGGTCAGCCTTGATAAATGACTAAGATTGACCAAGAAAGGCTAGATTTGATTATTCGATATGTTTAATTAAATAATATTATTATGCTAAAATATTATTTTAATATTTATCATAAGATATTTAAGTGAAAAGATAATCATATTTGAGCTAATAATAATATTAAGGAAAAATTGCTAGAAATAATATCTCTAGGGACACTAATTGCTAGTAATCGGAAGGATTTAATAATAACTAATAATAAATATTATACTATTATTATAATAATGTCATAGTATTAAACTTATTATTAATGTCTAGTGTAACTAATTAATATAAATCTAATAGTAAGGTTATTTAAAAGGAATAAGTAATAATAGATCTATGGATATTATTAAATGTAAGGATTTAACATAATCTTAGTTATCGTTATATTAAATATACTAGATCATTCAAATTAGTATTATTATAATTATTATTATATTATTATTATTATTGGTATTAAAAGTAATATTCGTTATGATACTGGTATTATTCTTACTATCAATGGTTAGGGTATCAATTTATTAGTATTCTAATAGGAACCTGTATTACAAGTTCTAGGGAAATTAGTAATAGTAAGGATTTATTGTATTGTTATTATTAATATAATAGTGTTATAATAATAGTATTTTATTAAGGGATGGGTAACTACTCAACATAGACTATTTAGAAAATCCGTCTACATAAATTTGTTATTTAAATATCTTATGCTATATAATTTAACCCTATAAGAAAGGAATGAAAAGGATTATAAGAAATCAAGGAAGATTTCCATAGAGGATAAAAAAACTATGGCTAAAGAAAGAAGGTTAAAGGATAACAAGGGGAAATCTCTGGAACAAGTTATTAAAAGAGGGAGGGGAGGAGGGGGAGAAAACGACTAAGAGGTGAAGTCAGGGACTCAACAACTATTGATCTTCCAACTATTAGCTCTATTGAGATTGCTTGGCCTCCTTTCAATCTCAATGGCTTCCCTAAATTTTCGGTGATGGAACTACGAAACTCTAGCAATAACATTGACATCCTCAATACAAACATGATGTTTGGTCTTCTTTACATGCTCTACTAGAGCGGAAGACTTAGTTCTCCTATGCTTAAGATCAACTACGTGCTCACTAATTCTTTGATTAATGGAGCATCCAATCTCACTAATATAGGGGTCCCATAGGAACAAGGAATAATATAGACCCCCTTCATGTCCTTAGGGTCGATAGGATCCTTCATTGAATGGAGGGACTTGCGAATGGTGTTAAGGGGTCTAAAGGTCGAGGGAGCATTATTCCTCCTAAGAATCCTCACAATCTTATCAATGTCCCTTGAACAAAAGGTAGATGGACCCCTGGGATTCGTTGTTTAGGTTCTTTTTTAACTACAAAATTTTTGGAAGCTTTGAGGAAAGCCTTCTGACCAAGGTATCTGCTATAACTGTTCTCAACAAAGACATTAAGGAGATGGGATTTTTCTTTCTCGAAGCTCTTTTCATCGGAGATCCTTAGGGTACGAGTAGCGAGTGTGTTGAGAACGCCCAACTTTTGAGCCAAGAAATGATGGGAACTGGCATGGAGATATTGCTCCGTATGTGTTTTCTTCCTAAACACTTGTTGGGAGGGGGACCATCAATATTATTAGAAATAAGAATATCAATGAAAGGGAGGCAACCATCAACTTCTTGTTCCATGGTGAACTTAATGGTGGCAGATTGACTGTTGAGATGATGGAAGAAGAGATCTAACTCCTCTTCGCCACTAGATGACATTAGTGTCATCTACAAATCTTTTCCAAAGCTTAGGTAGGGGGCGAGCTGAGGTCAGAGCGTTGGATTCAAAATCTTCCATAAAAAGATTAGCCAGGGCAAGGGATAGGGGTGAGCCCATGGCAACACCGCAGGTTTGCTCAAAGAACTCGCCCTCAAAATTGAAAAAGATGGAAGTGAGACAGATCTCAACTAACTGAGCAGTATCAGGACCCGTTAGGCGGTTGATTACTTCCATGGCCTCATTTATAGGGATGCAAGTGTAAAGGGAGACTACATCAAAACTAACAAGAATGTCCCCTAGGTCAAGCTTAATGTCCTTTAGCTCTTCAACAAAGGAAGCAGAGTCTTTGACGAAGGACTTTGTATGACCAACTAAGGGTTTAAGCTTTAAGGCAACGAATTTAGCTAGAAGGTAGGTAGGACCATTAATAGTGTTGACAATGGGTCTTAGGGGAGCGCCCTCCTTGTGAATCTTAGGGAACCCATAGATCCTTGGAGTAATGGGACTGCTCTCAATGAGTTTATGGCAAAGGGAACTCACTGAACTACTGAACTTGATGGCAAGAGCCACAATCCTAGAAATCTTCTTAAGTGGGTTCTTGGGAATTTTTTATAGCTTCCACTATTATAGAGATGATCTAACATCTTCTTATAGTAATCCTCTTTGTCAAGAATGACAGCAACCCCTCCTTTGTTGGCTTTCAGAACCATGATATCTTTGTTCTGGTTTAAGGATCTGGGGGCCATAGACTCATCTTTGCTAAGGTTGCTCTGAGTGGGCTTTACCTTCCTAAGGATCACAGCACAATCCTGTCTAATAGTGTCCTTAATATTATCAAGTAAACCCCTAATCCCGAATTCTATGTCACAAATAATGTCATCTTCCAGGATCTTCCTAGGGGCTAGGGCAAAATTTAAACCTTTACCCAAAAGCTTAAAAATAGAAGAAGGAAAAGAGAAACTAGATAAATTAATGACTTTATTATTATGAGAAGGAGAGGGAAGATTAATATCATTATTATCACAATTCTTATTAAATATAAAATTATTGTTCTTATCAAATTTGTTTAAATATTTTAAATTATTATCACTGTGAAGAATCGATAACCTATTATTATTATTAATCTTATTGTTGTAATTAAGTGATAAATTATTAATATTGGTATTATCATTATTATTACAAAGAAGGACCTTAAGACTGGGCTCTAAATGAGAAGGACCATACATAGAGTTGAGATCGGACTGCTCCGGGTTCATAGCCACACTGGAATGTTACTACAAAAATGGAATCCGAATCCAAGATGGCCTGGAGCAAGGTAAAATAAAGTAAAAAATTACACTCCACAAATAAAAAACCACGAATTGCTTTTAGTACCATTTTTTTGAAAACTTTTGTTAAATTTTTCCGATCTAATTTCTTTAAAATCCGACAAAAATTGCCATTCAAAATATCCACATTTACCATTGTGCACCTAAATTTCCATACTTCGAATCTTGCACCACGATGAATCCAAAGTCTAAAATCCGGAGGGCAGTGGCTTAATTCTTGGTTCTAATGTGAAACACGCTTTCTATGACAGCAGGCCTCAACATCAAACTTTTCATCACCCTTGAACTAATTAAATCACCCATTGGGCATAAAAAGTGGTAGTTGGTTCTTAAACTAATCAATATTAACTATAAGTGGTATGGTAAAGATTTTTTAAGTGGTAGTAAAGATTTTGTAAGTGGTGTGTTTTTGCTTTTGTATTTTTTTTAATAAATGAAATGCAATTTAAAAATATAATTTTTATAATTAGTAAATATAAA
>APFE030858049.1:151967-163078 GCA_000404065.3 Pinus taeda
ATGCAACAAAGTCAATAAAGTCCTTTTCTATATGGCTAATTAATTGATTATCCCCTAGTCCTTGCCTCTACAACTAATTAATTATTCTCCCCTCACAAAGATTTCTGCATAGTGAAAGTTCTCCGCACAAACATTTGTTTTCCTCACACGTTTCCTCCACACAACTTCCTCCACACACACTTCCTCTGCACAACTACTTCCACACTCAATAATGCATTTTCGACTAGTCATTGACATTCAAAGTTGTAATTAATTGATGTGAGTCCCAAATATTGTGCAAGAGTACGGAGCTCTACACAATGAGCTACTTAGGTCATTAACTCAAATAATTTATTTCACCATATTTAACCTGTGGAGAATGTGATCCAACTAGAAGGAGATATGAGGGCATGCATTTATAAAAGTGTTTCATCTACCCATACACTTATATGCATTTAGGAGTGCTATTTTACATACCACACTTTATTTTAATGTTAACAAAAGTGTTTACTTTAAATAAAAAGTTACACACACAATTTTTCGTCAATTTTTATGCAATTATAAAGAAGGAGTACAGAGCTAATGAGCTAAGTAGCTCATTGGGCAAGGAGTGCAAAGCTAGATAATTGTGCAAGGAGTGTGGAGCTCCTCACTATGAGTTACTTAGCTCATTATTATTTGAATATTCTCTTGTAAAATTAATTTCACATAATTGACAGTCGTTGCCTCCCCATTGCCGGAGACCTCCATTTCAACAACGCTGTTGGATAGATCGACGATGGAGAAAACAAGGATAAAGGCCCTTTGGTTTGCCAAATACAATGGTGTTTCATTTTAATTTTCAATCAATTATTCAGTGGAATTGTGGAGTCGTGGCACAGGGAGTTCCTTTTAGTGATGGCTTCATGATATTTGATGGTTTGGTCTGTTGGGTACTTGTATCAGTGTTTTTGTGCTCTTAGTGCACCTTATGGGCTTTACAGGTGAGGGGGACACCTTTCCCTCTCGGTATTTTCATAAATTTGTTCTACAGTTGTCTTTGGCGCTATGTTCACGAATATTTGTTTGACTCCTATTTCAGGGAGGTTGGCTATAGGGGAGAGGCTTCTATTGTTGTGCATGGGCCAATAGTTGTTATACTACTGGTCCCACATGCCCATCAAAACATGACCAAAAACATTCATAATTTAAACATAAATAGATATTATTAAGTTATATAAGTTATTAAATTATGTCCAAAATGCGCCCATATATTGATTGGGCTTAAAACCGTCAAACACTAGCCTTTAGTATCAAAAATTTATAAGACATTGCGTCCTAAGTACCTCCAAGTCTGATTTAGAAATCAAGACAAAATAAACTTGCAAACATTCCATCCCATATTATCCAACAATACACATATCACATCAGAGCAACCCCAATAGATATACACTGGAACAGTTATGACCAAGGTTCATTGATACTTGCACAAGAATATGGAATGTATGTATCAGCTATAACTACATATATGTTCATCAATGCAACCTTCTCAAGGCAATAAATGACACCAACCCATTTAATTCAGGAATGAAACATAAGATTCAGGAATTAAACACATGAAAGCACAAAGAAAAACACAAGGATCAACCATAAGAGTTTATCATCCATTGGATCACATCCAAATCAATCCACAACACAAATTTTATTTGAAAAATGGCAATCCATGTCAATCCTCCCTACCATTCAAATTCAACAATAAAAAATTATAAAACAACCTCAACCCTTACTGAATTTCTTCATAAACTTTCATTCTACTCACCTACATCTGGATACACACCATCAGAGGCTATGTGCACAACGTAATAAGGTTTGAACACTTAATTATTATTATTATTATTATTTTTCATTAATTTACAATATAAACCTCAATTTTTTTCTTTCTTTCTTTCTGTTTTTTTTAATATTCCATTAATTTACAATATGAAGCTACCATGTGTGAAATTGCAGACACAAATTTAATCATGCCCAACAGAGATAACAGAGACAAAAATACTAGAGAATCCAAACAAAACACATACGACTAATATTTATATCAAATAAAGTTATGATATTGGTGGATGGAGATTCAAGTTGATACATTTGAGTTTTAGATTAAGCTCTTTAATAGGTACATATTTATTTCACATCATAAAACTAGCAAATCCACTTGTTATTAAAGGTCCACTTGTAGGTCTTCAAGGTTCGAAGTCATGTCAGGTCTAAGTTCAGAAACAAGAAATTAAAGTAAAACAAAAATACCATAGGGGAGGGAGGCCTATGTTAAATCTCAAAAGAACTGTTTCCACAGACCAAACCATTAATCAAATATTCAAATAACATTAATTGATATATGCAGGTTTCAAACACATAAATTTCTTATTCAAATATATGCAGGCTGCAAGTATTTAAATTTCTTAATTAAATTAACCTTTTCATATTTAAATTTCTTATTCAAATAAGACTAAGTTTCTATTGCAAAAACAAATTCCATAGAGACAAATAAATTTTAACAATATGCATGTTGTTGCAACCATGCCACGAGCTTCAATTGTAGATTGTATCAGGAATAGGAGGAGGTGGGGACCAAGGGTGCCCCACTACGATGCACTTCATTGGAAGAGGAAATGATAGATGATGTGAATGCTGCCAATGCTCCCAGCGATGATGTTGAGAATTCCCATGTGGTGGAAGATCCTATTGCCTCTCCATCTACCACAGAGCCATCCTCAACCACAATACAAGGTGCAATCTCAACGAAGAAGATCAATGCCATAAGAGGGTGGACAAAGGAATACATGCTAGGTGAAATTGATGACATAGAGTTAAAGGGATATTTAGTATGTGCATCTACAAAAAAGCATGGAATTGCAGCCTCAAGCATACATTATTGGATTAATGGGCTCACTCATTCAAAGTGTAGGGGGCCTGTTACTCTTATGACTGAAGAGGAGGAGGCCAAGGTGGTTTTGTGGTGTAAGGAGATGTCTTAATTGGGACATGGGTTAGAGTTGATATAACTCAAATCTGTTAGGGGAGGCCAAACCCCTTCAAAGATGGGTTTCCTAGGCAATATTGGTGGAGTGGTTTTAAAAATTGGCATCCAGACCTTGTATTATGAACAACTGAGGGCCTTGACAAAGACATGGCTTTAAATTTACACCCTACAATTGTGTATAAGTTCTATGACACCCTTTCTCGTGCATATGGGAAACACTCTTATGCCCTAAACCATATTTGCAACTGTGACGAAACAAGCTTACAGGATAAAAGGAATTGTGGCATGCAGGTAATTTCCAAGAGAGGGAGCAGAAATGTGCCAAAAAAATTTCCTAGGAGCAGGGAGTGGATCAATATTATTTGTTGTGTCAATGCAACTAGTTCTTCAATCCAAATTTTTTATTTATTCAAAGGTAAAACTCAACTTAAAAACTATATAGATAACTGTGAACCAGGTGCATGCATGGCTACACATCCCCATGCATGGATGACAAAGGAACTCTCCTTGAATTGGATTTTCAATTTTATTCATCCGTGCCAGGTGGTGTCTCACCTGAAAATAGACACCTACTAATTTTAGATGGCCATGGAAGCTACATGGCTGTGAAGACAATCGAGGAGGCCAACCATTTGGGCATTGACCTATTAGCACTGCCAGCTCTCACCACTCACATATTTCAAACCCTTGATGTCAACATGTTTGGGCCTTTCAAGAACTATTTCAGGGTAGAGTGAGCTTCATTGATGACAAAGAATCCAGGGGTGGAGGTAAAAAGGTTTGAGCTAGTTGAGCTTGCAAGTAAAGCATTTAAAAGGGATCTAACACATTCTAATATCAATGTTGGATTTAGGAGAAATAGAATTTGGCCACTGGATATTGATGCTCTTATTAATGATACTAGTTGCAGTCAATAATTTGTTGTGGAAGGTCAAAAAGTAGAGGATTTACATGACCAAGTTGATGCCCAACAAGATGTGGATTGGCATGAAGATGTTATTGTTGCTGAAGGTGTGATATCCATTTCTCAAGGGAGCTTCTATGATGATGAACATGTAAGTGAGACATAATTCAATAATGGCCAATTGTCAATAACATGGAGGTTGCCACACCCACTGAAGCACCTACTATTTTTTCATGTGATATTTCAAATGAGGCAGTTGATCATGCAAATGACAATGAAAATGTGGTTTCAAATGAGAATGTAACAATAACCAACAATGAACAATTGAGCATGCTAACCCAAGTAACCCCACCATAATAGTTGGCAGAGGCCATGATGAATAACAACAAACATAATGTGTCATCCACCAATGAGGAAATCATGACCATGCCTTCACAACTAGCAGAGTTGAACATTGAACTTGTTCATTATTTTGTGGAAAATGGATCACTAGAAGAAGAGTCTATTCAAAATGAAGTACCAAACGAAGACAACAATGGGTTTAGTCAGGTTTCCCTGAGGTTGAAAGGCAAGTTTCAAGTCATCAAGAGCATGTGAAAATGAACCAAACAATACTTGGTAGGTTCCTAAAGCTACCAGTAGAGAGAGTGAAGGCCTCATCAACACATTCAACAATAGACTATCTTCGTTTATAGAGGAGTTTACAATTACTCATCTCTGAAGAATATATGAACTTAATGTTTAGGTTTGAGAGTAAAAAACTTGAAATTAAGGAATATAAATAAAGAAATAAGGAGTTGGCCAAGGAAAAGAGAGATTCAAGGATTGCAGCAATAAGAACTTGGGAAAAAGAAAGGATCAAAAGAAAAAAAAAGGGAAGAGAAGGAACATCAAAAATAGTTGGCAAGGCAAGAGAGGGAGGCAAGAAATGCTCAACAAGTGCTAGAAAAAGGAGGGGTGATAGACAGGGAAGAGTATGGTGCAATTTAGTTGGAGGCAAACATGATGATGTCCAACACTTTGGACCCCATTGCAAATTGTACACCATTGTACCAGGACCTGATTAACATCCAAGTCCCCCACTATTAGCCAAGGGTTATACCCACTTCATATACACCTACCAACGCATGGGTAAATCCTATGTATTATATGAAACCTCCACTTAGTTTTGGGGTTAGTAGCACAAGTGGAAAATTGAGCTACTCAATCCCTTCATGGTTACAAGGAGTAAGCTGGACTCAAGCATATGGTAGCAACTTGGCTCAAGTAGGCAATTCAACAAGTTTGGGAAATACAAAAAATAGAGACCATCAAGCATAGGGGTGGAATGACTTTTTTGTTTGTAACCAAATTGCAATGTAAGTTCCATAGTGTATTTCGATACAATTCAAAGAACAATTAAAAATATGGTTTAATATAATAGTTAAATATACACTATGTTCAATTATGGTCTATTTACGATTTATTGTGCCTGTCCTTTGATTGCATGTTCTTTTTTTGTAGTTTCCAACTGAAAATAGTGACTACATATATTCAAGGATACATATACCAACAAACACATACATAGTAAATACATTCATGGATACATATACCAGCAAGCACATACATATATATTTTCATGGTTGATTACACAAAGTTGTAGTTCTGCCTTGAAAGTCATGGTTAATTACACATACAAGTAGTTGGAAAACATACTAGCAAACAAAAGGAAGACAAGTATTGGTACACACATGAATCATGATCCTAGAAGCTCAACTAAGGACTCATCATATACCCTTTCAACTTCTAGTTGTCGAGGCCATTGAAAATTATGAATAATAAAATAATCGACTGATTATATTGGATTTAAATGCAACAATGAATACACGAGTTGATACACCAAGTAGATGAGGTTATGTTCAAATCAAAGATATAAAGCTCCATTTCCATCCTGATCCATAGATAAGGAAAGGAACTGCCAACATCAGACCAACTATATGCACTTTTTTATGATTTGCAGGAGACTGAGGTTGATACACCAAGTAGATGAGGTCTTGGCACTTTTATATGATTTTCTTACACAATGTTATATTAGTCTGTTGAATCCTAAGTGACTTTGGTGGAAGGGATACCCCGCACTGATGGCCTCTTAGCTTAAGGGTAGCTTCCATAGTGCAGCATAACATTTATGTCTATTGAAGATCCAAAATATAGGAGTTGAAAATCGCAACCTCTACCTAAAAATTTATCTAAGAAGAATAATTGCGATGACCCAAGAAATAATCAGATTTAACACTCAGTCTAGCATAGGGCATGCACTTCAAATTGTAACTATTTGAAGCAAGTATTGCCACTTTTATATGATTTTCTTACACAATATTAAATTTTTTTGTTGAATCCTAAGTGACTTTGGTGGAAGGGATAACCCGCACCCATGGCCTCTTAGCTTAAGGGTGACTTCCATAGCGCAACATAACATTTCTGTCTATTGAAGATCTAAAATACAACAGTTGAAAATTGCAACCTCTACCTAAAAATGTCTCCAACAAGAATAATTGCGATGGCCCAAGAAACAATAATATTTAACACTCAATCCATAATTAAAAACAAGATTTCAGCAAGTAGAAGTTAGGCAAGTCTAAAATGAAATAAAAAATCTTATATTAAAATTTAATAAATCTGTTGATCTATTTTCTGCATAGATAAAAGGAGATGTCTGGACTCTGTAATAATAACAATAAATCATCCATTCATCATTTGATTGAAAAAATAAAGATAATTATTAGTAATTACATGTAACCTTCTTGCAAATCATACTCACTAAGTTAGAAACATCAAACAATACTACAACATATCAAAAATCTTGTCAGAATAATCCCCTCAAATTCAAGCAACAACATTCCAAGCTTATTATATAGTGGGAAAACATAAAATATAAGATGAAAAAGTCACTACTTATACCCAAATCATCGACAGAACTATACTAGTAAGAACTCAATTTGTATATGTTAATTTCCAATACAAATATAGAAAACTGAAACCCAAAATCCACAGAAGCCACAAAAGCCCAAAAGATAAGCTCACAGCAAAAACCCCAAATCCACAGAAGCCACCAATTATGGCAACCATAGAACCCATGAAAAAACCCCACATCCACAGAGGCTATTATCACAAAACCTTGGCCTGATAGGCTGCTGATTAGGAAGGCCTTGTATAACTCTTTCAAACCTAATTTTGGTTGAGGCTTAGCCTCCTCAACCTGAGAGGGCTCTCTCAAAGGATTAATGATATTGATAATGGATTAGATGGCTAACTCTATTAAACAAATGAAGAAGTGTAAGTGGTTGAAACCCAATCAATAAACATCCATTGGGATTATGGAGTCAGAAAATCTTAGTATGATAATAGTATCAGCTAAACATGGAAGTCAGGGCATCAACAGTTCAATATATAAGTTAACACATAGAGACATGTAGGAAAACACAGTTCATAAATGTATGAAGGAAGTTAGAGCATGTCAATGAGTTCTAAGTATCATACATTCATACTACTGCACATAAGGAAATAAGGAAAAACATAAAAAAGCCATCATTGAACTCCTTCTAAATCCCGAGAAGTAAAGCCAAAGTCTGCATTCATAAAAACATAATCTTCTACAATGGCACAATATCAGTCTTTCTCTGAAAATTTCCAACCCTTTGTACATCAGATCTTCTCCCCTATATAGAACTCTTTACCTAACTGAGATTCCTTCCTCTAGGATGAGAAGAATTCGAATTCTACCTGACCTGACACCTATTGGCACTTAAAACTAACTATTTAATGCAACTGACTATTAACTGGCAGTTTTAGAGACCTAAAACAATTAGGAGTGTAACTCCTCATTATGATTAAAACGAATTTATCTAAGAATTAAACACTCCTTTGACACCCCTAAATCCATGAATTCGAACTTGATGGTGCTCATAACCCTCTAGCTGGCCCTTGATGACTCATCCTTTTACTGTTCCTAGAAACTAGGAGACTGTTCCTTGCCCTGTTCTGGCTGAAAAATAGGTCTTGGGACAGAGCTCATAACTTCTCATACAAAATCTATTTGGAAAAACTGAAGGAGGCTTTTGTGAACCAATCCATGCTGAACAAAATCTCTCTTGTTTTTTTGAAACACCTTTCCTACCGCCCCAAATGTGTCTTTGAAAAACAGGTGTAAAGCAGGAGAAATATGCTTGTGAAAAAATTGCACCTATAGCAGTTTCGTAGCGCAAGTTTAACCATAAATTCCTCCCACCTCAGAATTATTTTGAAGAAAATGAAAGAGGTTTTTGTATTTCGGTTTGTTAGGAAGAAAAGCCTCTTTCAGTTTTCAAAATTGAGTTCTCAGCTGTTCAGGAATCTCCTTGGAAGTTGACTGCTAAAACAAGATGACAATTTGACTGATAAGTTGACTGATAAAGTTTGGAGTTCATAAATGTCTTTCCTTTCCTTGTTTTGCCCTTGCTTGATGTTCAAAACCTGTTAGTAATCATTTGCAACAACCCATATTCAAGAAGGGTTCCTTTTTCTTCTCAAAATTGGCCCACAAAATCATGATGTGCAGCTACAGCAGTTTCGTAGCGCGCTACGAAACTGCTGTGTGAATAAAAAAACACAGTTTTTTTCTCAAAAATTATTCTTCTTTTGATTTCTTCACAGCTTCATCTTATGCCAATAGGCCACATATCTTTGACATAATTCGTCCATAAACAACTTCAAAAAGGAAATGTTCTAACCAAAATTGTGTTAAGGCTCCAATTATTTACTGCCCGGTTCTTTTATGCTGAGATTGTCCTCCTAATTTGCTCAATTGAATTTGTAGGTCCTCAATCTATCTCACTTACCTCTGGCTTTGCCTCTTGTAATTTTCTTAAATGCCTAGTCACAGGCCTTCTTGGCTTGAAAACAAACTCTGAGACTTGGTCATCCAATTGAAGCTTTTTGGAAGATTTAACTCCTTTGGTTTTGTTCTTGTTGGCTTCAAGTAGCTCTGCTTGGACCAGGGGAGTCTCTTCTATGTAGATGGTGTGGAGGAGATCATTCAAACTTCCCTTTAAAGCTGGGCTTTCATCAACAATCACTGTCTTCCCCTTTTCCTTGGCTAATTGACTTCTGGTTACTCTTCTTTTGACTGTTTTATAATTACACTACTCTTGTACCACTTCCTTGATCTGAACCTTCTTCTTCTCTGACTGCAGATATGACCTCAGGAGATATTGGTATTTCTGGCACTCCAACTTTTGAATTCAAACCGATGAAATTAAAGAAAAATCCTTGGTTATTTGACTGTGACCTCCCTGGAGTTTTTCACAAAACCTCTAGCAGCCTACCTGTTTGAATGCTTCTTCAACCTCTCTATTCCTCGTGAGAACATCTAAGCCTTCAGGCTCAGGTCTAAGACACCGGCCTGATCTGTGATTTTTCCTTTCTTTAGACATGTCTATCAAATCCCTGCAAGGAAACTTGAAGATAAACCTGCACTGTATGGTTTGAACACTGCCTCGCTTGAATTTGAAATTGAGAACTGCCTCGCCTGAGCTTTCAAAAAGTTCTGATGAGTGTCATCTTCTTATGCATGAAAGAAACACGGGGAAAACCAAGACTAACTCACCTCACCTTACTTTGGAAATTTGAAAGAATGCGTACAAGACATCTAACAACTCTAATAATGAGAATGAATGGATGCATGTGATAGGCATGGTTCAAGGACTGACACATGGTGATGAAAAATTAACGAATTTTGATGGAAAAGATAGTTAGACAAGATCTGGCACAAAGCCCTAATTTCATAGCGCAACCAGTGTAAATTCTGTGTTTTGCGCTATGAAATCTCCTAGTTACGACACTGTCTAGGTGTTTTCGTAGCGCACATAGTGTATTTTTGTGAGTTTGTGCTACAAAAACTCCTAATTGATTTCGAGCGCATGTAATTTTTGAAACAAACTTAACACATGACACTTTGCATAAATGTGGGACCAATGGTGGGTAAAACAAGATTGTTGACCATATTTAACAAAGGGAACAATACTCTATCCTATGTTTTAGACTCCTTAAAAGAAACAATGAGAATGACCAAGACCAATTCTTCCTTACCTTACCCTTTTTCTTTGAAATATTTTCAGTGATAAAAATGGCTCCACTTGGGATAGTGTGCCCTTGTGGTACACTAAGAACTCGTAGGTCCAGTGCTTTATCCTCTTATGATAGACAAAAATTTATTTGACAAGCACCCCCTTTAAGCTTCTTGGGCCTTCACCTCAGGCTTAGGCTCGATGATTACTGTAGGAGAAAGAAATCTATATCTACTAAAAAAAATTCTCAGTCAACCTTGAGCTTATTTCCATCTACCTACCTACCCTATCAGCTGCAATTTTCACTTTAGGTCAAGCAACATGATATTTCCAATAAAGTCAATCAATTTTCTTTTCTGATATTTGAGGCTCTTGACTGCATTTGACCTCAAAATAACCATGATAGTGAGATGACCAAATCAACTTATAATGTACCTGATCTTCATAATGCAAATGAAAATGAAATATTGGTGTGCAAAGCTTTGCCATGTATTCATTTATAGGGTCAAAAAAGACATGGCTATTTTGATGATCATCATAACATTCTTCATCTTCAGACAACTGATTCTTAGCCACACACGATTCCTTTGATATGCTATCCAATTGATTTTTTGAATGATTCCCACAAACAATGTAATTTTCCTCACTATTATGATCATTCTTTGAAGTAATCTGCTGCAAGGAATTACAAAAATGAACAACCCTTTCCTCTGCCCGAGGGTTATAAAAAATTTCTCCATCATTTCTTCTTGGTGTTTGTAATCATTTTCATACTCATTGTGATCAAAATCTTGGCAGGGAGGGAAGAGTCTATGCTAGGCATATATGCAACATGCATATCAGTGATATGTCTGCATCATAAGTAAGAGTCTCATAGGTGGCCCTATAAAGTAATGTTCACAAAATCATGAATTTGAGCACTAAGCACTGATGAGATTTGCTGCATCTTCTCATTCATATCAGAGGATGTAACATGGTTTTCATAAGTAAACCCCTGCTGATTTTCATGTTGCATTTCATGGGATGTTATACTTTCTTCTTAGTGTTGAAATGCATTGTTATGAAGAGCCTCTAAAATTTCTTCATCCATAAATTCATCATCATAATAACAATCCTCCAAATATTGAATAAG
>APFE030858055.1:0-13043 GCA_000404065.3 Pinus taeda
TTTTATGCTTAGGGTTCACTGTAATTTTTTCTTGGGGTTCACTATAAATTTTGCAGGGTCTTTTTGAATGGGGTTCACTAAATTTTTGCTCTGGGTTCAGTGTAATTTTTCTGGGGTTTTATGCTTGAGGTTCACTATAATTTTTGCAGGTTTTTTTTTGTGGGTCATCGTAAATTTGAGGAACCCTTATCTTTAAAGTCTAACTATCAAAGAGAATAAGTCATTTTGATCCTGAAAACCTTCCTTGTCGACATTCCATGACCCTGACCGCGCTTTGGGAATTAAATGAAGATATAAAAGCACTACTTTCTTTGGGGGTTTATATATTTCTCAAGTTTGTTCATTTGATCTTTCAAAAGTTGTCAAATCCCCCACCCAAAACTAGTAAGTGGGCCCTAATCCATTGCACATTCTATGATTACTTCCATCTCACTAGGAAGATTTTCGGGTTCACCTTCGTCTGTCATCTTGTGTTTCTCATAGTTCAACGAGGGTAGTCTTTTTCGCCATATTTTTCGGTTTCTTCTATTTTCTCCACATATATAAATATGCATTGCAATATGGCTAGCTATGCCTTGATAAGGACCTCTGCCCCAACCTTCCTATTAGAGGTATTATACTTTATGAAGATCCATGCTGCAATATCTTGGTGTGTTGTGCAAAGCGATTGATTTGAAAGAACTCAATGAGACAAACGGGAGGAGATATAACATGGGTAACTTGCAGGCCTCCCAACTGAATATCTCTTGTCCATTCTAGAATTTATGACTTGGTCTTTCAACAGTTTTGAGCCACTCCCTGGGGTACCTTTGACATTGCAAATTCCACTATAATTTGGTCTAATTGTTTTTCAATTTTTGTGAACGATGTCTTTTTTTGTTATCTATGTTTCTTTGGTGAACTCTACCTTGGGAGAAAGACTTAAGTTGGACATTGATCTCTCTGTTGTTGATGATTCGATCTATGCTACTTGTAAGCTCTTTTGTTTTAAGTAATGAAAGTAAGGTATTTTTTCTTCTTGCAAACAAAAGGGTGAAAACATAGGGTATTTTTTCATTTACATAAATCTCATTTTGATTCGGTTTGAGCCATAATCATAAAATTCGTTAAGAAAAGGCCTCACAGTTGTTTGGCAACTTCATGGTTTCTATCTCCTTGTTGAAGGCTTGTATTTGAAAAATCATCCTTAGAGAGGGGCATTGATATTAAACCTCCTTACAATTAACTTATGCCTAAAAAGATAGAAAGTTATACAAATAATGTTTAGCTCAAATTAGGTTGTAGTTTGCTCAACAATTTAATCTACACTTGACACTCATATTTAATCCACTAGTTTGTCTCAATTTTGAATGATGATGTACATTTCAATTGATTAATAAGTAATTACATTATTTGTGGAGTTAAAAACACCTTGGGATAAACAAATTTTCTTAATTTGTAATACTGAGGAAGTTGAGGATGAGTTCCATTTTGCGTTTGAGACTTTTCAACATGCCCAGAAGCTTCTAGGATTCTTTCTTGTCATCCATTATGTTTGTTCCACCTTTTCTTCTCTATTCATAACAAGACAATTGTGAATTTGTTTGATTAAAGAGTTTTGAATCTATTTGGTTCAATGGATTCATGGAAAATCAAGTTTTTTAATAGTTTGTGTGATATTCTTTCTTGTCATCCACTGTGTTTTGATTGCATTTTCTTCTCTGGTCATAACAAGGTAGTTCTGAGTTTGTTTGATTTTAAAATGTTGAATTTGTTTGATCCAATGTAGTCATGGCACATCAACAAAATTGAATTGAATTAGTCATCCACTACATTTTCCTCACAATTTCTTCTCTGGTCATAACAGGACAACTGTGAATTTGTTTGATTAAAGAATTCTTTTTTTATTCGATGGACTCACGATGTTTATAATTAACCCAATTGCAAGGGAAACATAGCTATCCCGCATAAGCATTGTCAAATGGAATTGAATGCATTTTCAATTGTAATAGTGAGGGAGAAATTAGGAGGTTGAAAATGACCACCAAAATAAATGGAGTCATGATGTTTTCATTGACCTAAATTGCTTATTGTTGTTGTTCACTGTTTTATGGAGTTTTCAAATTATAAAAAGTAAGTTTTTCATGATACTGTTATTCCCTCATTTGTCATTTATTTAGCAACCTGGAGAAAAATGTGATGTTGTGGATAATTTGGTATGTAATGGCAGAACAAAAGCTCCCATTTGCATTCTAAGCTAGGATTTCTCCATTCAAATAGACTATGAATGTTGCTTCTAAGATGGCTTTTGATTACAATGTTGCGAACAATATGGAATAAACCAACCTAGATTATAAGCCAAAATCCTCATGTGACAATAAAAAGAGGCATTCCATCCAAAATCCACATCATAATGTGGTTATAACAAAAAACATATCACACCCCTAGTCTAGATGGCCTCCAAAATCTTCAGTGCGCAAACTTTTTGAGTTCCTTGCTTGATAAGCATACATAGGATTGACACCTGCACTGGTAGGAATATAGCAAGTGGGTTAACCCCCATTCTGATACTAAGGAACTTGAATTTTTATGAGGTCTTGGAATAATCGTGTATTATTTACAATTTGGTAATATGTGGTTGACATCATCCTAGTTTCACTAACTGTGCTTGCATCATTATCAATTGTTATTCCTCTTTCTCTTTGAAGAATTTTTTGAGCCTTTCTTGCTTCTTTTCCTAGCTTTCTATTTGTTTTTTATGGTCCTTCTATTGCCTTACTTTTTCTCTTCCAAGCCTTTCCTCTACTCGAAGTTGTGCTACAACAAACCTTGCTACCTTATTTTCCTTGACTAAATCCTTCTTTTTCCATTTTAATTCTTGAATGTCAAGTTTATTTTTTTTTAGACTCAACTAATAGGGCTATATAGTTTATGAGGTGAGTAACTGTGAACTTTGGCCCAAACGAGGACTACGTAGTGTGCCATTCTTTTTTTTCATTGACATTATCTCCACTGGTAGCTTTAGTAACCAACTAAGTAACTTCGCATACCTTGCATGATGCATGCCATTGGTTGACATTTGTCATTCAATATCTGGGACTACTAATTGAACTATATTATTCTCTTCGCATGATTCCTCATTATGTGCACTATCTTCTTCCATTGATCTATTGTCCATAAAAAAATGAACAATTTCGTTGTTTAATTCTACTTGTTGTGAAGGCATGTTCATGCTTTCTTCGTTCATTCTTATGACACCATTCTTGTTTATATTCATATGGCTTCTACCAACCATGATGGTGGGGTTACTTGTCTTGGCAATGTCAATTGGTCATTGTTGCTTCCTAGTGAAATAGTAACAATATATTTTTCAATCACATTATCATTGTCAGTTTCATGATCAACAAAGTCATTAAAAATATCAACAACTGAAGTTCCATGTGCTTTAGTTGGTAGAAAAACCTCCATGTTACTGCCAATTCATTCATGATTGTATTGTGTTTCACTTACCTGTTAATCATCATCACCATATGAGTGTCCTTGAGAGAGGGAAATTATATTATCAGCTGCAACTGCATCTTCATGTTCATCCACTTCTTCTTGAATTTCAACATTTTCTTGGACATGCCCTTCTTCTTGACCATTTACATGAAATCCTGGCTACAACCAGTATCATGCATAAGAGCATCATAGTTCATTGGCCATATTCTAGTCCTCCTAAAGCCAACCTTGACATTTGATGGTGTGAGAGCCCTTTTAAAGACTTTACTTACAGGCTATGCTAGCTCAAACCTTTTTACCTCGAACCTTGGATTATTTTCCATCCATGCAGCTCGCTCTAACCTTAAATAGTTCTTTAAAGCGCTAAACTCACTCGCATCAAGGGGTTGAAATCTGTGAGTGGTATGAGTAGGAAACGTTGGCAGGTTGATGACCAAATTGTTTTCCTCCTCAATTGTTTGCACAACAATGTGGCTTCCATGACCATCTAAAATCAATTGGTGTATGTTCTCAAGTGAGACACCACTTGGAATAGATGTAACAAAGTGACAAATCAAATTAAAAAAAAATTCCTTAGTCATTCATGCATAAGGATGTGCAGCCATGCACGCACCTGGTTAACAGTTTTGTATATAGTTTTCCAACTGATTTTTACCTTTGAATAGATAAAAGCATGGGATTGAAGCACCAATTGCATTGACACAACATAGAATAGGTATCTACTCCCTGCTCTTAGGCAAAATCTTTGGAAAATTTTGGCTCCCTCTCTTGGAAATTACTCGCATGCCACAATTCCTTCCTGCCTATAAGCTTGTTTCATGTCAGTTCCATATATGGTCTACAACATAAGAATACTTATTGTATGCACTAAAAAGAGTGTCATAGAAATTAGACACAATTGCAAGGAATATATTTAAAGCTTTGTCTTTGTTAAGGCCCTCAATTGTACCCAATACAAGGTTTGGATGCATTTTTTTGAATCCAAACCACCATGATTTACTAGGAAACCCATCTTTGAAATGATTTGAGTTGTATCAACTCTATCCCATGTCCCAATTGGGCCATCTCCTCACACCACTCAACCACCTCAGCCTCCTCCTCTTCGGTCATAACTATAAGAGACCTTGTACGTTTTGTATGAGTCATCCCATTTATCCAATAATGTATTGAGGAGGGCGAAATACCATGTTTTTTGTAGATGCCCAAACTGAATACCCATTAAACTCTATGTCATCAATTGCAAGTAACATGTCTTTTTTTTCCAACCTCTTATAACATTGATATTTTTAGTTGAACTTGCCCCTTGAACCGTAGTTGGTGGTGGCTTTGTGGTTGATGGTGAGACAACATCAGCCTCTGCCGCATGGCCATCCTCAAAAAAATTGTTGGGAGCATTGTGGACATTCACATCACCTGTTCCTTCCTCATCTGATGAAGAGCATCGTAGCTAGGCACCCCTGGTAACTCGCCTGCCATTTCTCCTTGTATGAGCAACATAACTAACTCTTGCCATAGATGAAACAATATACAAATTTATTGCATGCATTTAGTTAATAATAATTGAATTTTTCTTTCCTACAGGCTATTAGTAATTTTGCTTTCCTATAATAAGTTAAGAATTAAAAAAAAATAGAAACAACTTAACAATTTTTCATACATATGCCTTTTTGACAGTATCCTTGAAAAATCAAATATACAAAAGGAATTTGTTGTATGTATTCAACTATATCAATAATTGTTTTTTTGATAGCTTGTTTTTCTGCTTAGAATACCATGCTTATATTTGCACTTGGAAAATTACTACTAGTGTGTTGAAATTCACCTATAATTGGCTATATGTCTTCAATTATATGAATAAGTTATGGATTAAATATTTTATGCGTTATAATAAAATGATGTAGACATTGGAGGAATTTCAAATAAACCTAGCGACACCTGGTTCATTTTCTAGTTAATATGTTGATCTAGTCTAGTTCTTTTTTATAAATTGTTTTATGACTTAAATTGTTCAGCCTCATGTCCATGAACACTGATTTTACCAACATAAAAATCAATCAATCAATTTCCTTTTAATGGTTAGTGATTCTCGTATTGTGGGAATGGTTCTTATTTTGCGAATAGTGTTATTCCTATAGATAACAATCTCCAGGCATGAAGGAAGTTGTAGGTTTTCCTTGCTAAAGGAATTTGTGGCAGCTCAATAGAAGCTCTAGTCATGAAGGAATCTCTAGGCTTGCCTTAGTAAAGGTTTTATTGAGATGCTAATTTCCTTTAAAAATGTTGAGCCTCATGTCTATGAGCATCGACTTTGCAAACACAAAACTCAGTTAATTTCTTTCTAATGGTTAGTGATTCTCATATTGTGGGAATGGTTGTGTTTCCTGCTATAGAAAATATTCGTGTTTAAAAAAAAAACATAAATCGATGTTGCGTTGGGAATTAAACTGATGTGATTCCTAAAATTGAAACTTTGTTGGGTCTACAATTTTCTACATGCCTCTTAGCCTATAATCATCAACTCAAATTCTAGATAGTGGTAGAATTAGAAAATTCATCTAGAGGTGGTAGAGGAGGTGTTCCAAGGTTAGCAACTCTCTCATAGAAAATTTTGTATGTTCTTAGATGGAGCCTCAAAAGGAAATGCAGGTCACTGGTAGGTGTAGGAGGATCATTTTCAAAAAGTTTGTTTTGAATGGGAACCAGATAAGGCAACCAATAATCAAGCAAAGGCAATTGTTTTATATCAAGGGATCCTTCTCCCCAGTTTCTTAATAAATTTCATTAATTCCTAATCAATGTTAAAAATTCCATCATATGACCAAGCCAAGTGGCCCATTGAATTTAAGATGTAAGGCTAGAATTTGAAAGGATATTCAAATGGAACAGTTGCAGGTATGTGGATCACTTCTGATGGTGATCATTCTGCAACTTCCCTTACGTTTGTATGAACTGCAGGGGTTGATGGTCTGTGCGGATGACCGTTTCCTTCCCAAAAATGTAATGCTTCCGTTATCAACAGGCCTGCACAACGGAATACATCTCTTTATCATAAGTGGGATACTTTCAGACTGTGTCTGAAAGTGTTTCACTATGATATGCCACTAGATGCCCCTATTGAGTAAGGACTACCCCAATAACATAGTCATAAGCATCTGTCTCGATCTCAAATGGTTGTTGCAAGTCTAGTAATGTGAGAACTGGTGCAAAGCAAAGGTGATGTTTCAACTTTGTGAATGCCTTCTATTGAGATTCAAACCAAAATAATTTTTCTTTTGCTCCTCCCTTGGTGAATTGACTCAAGGGCCAAGTGATATGAGAGAATCCCAATATGAACCTGCAGTAGAAATTGGCAAGACCCTAAAAGCTACAGAGCTCTGTGAGAGTGGTTGGAGCTGGTCAAATATCGAATGACTTGGATCTTGGCTGGATCCACATGCACCCCCCGTTCATCAATAATGTATCCCAGATACTAAAACTAGGTCATCCCGAAAGTGCATTTCTCCAAATTGGCACATAGCTTGTGTTGCCACAGTGTTTGGAGAACCTTTCAGATGTAGTGGAGGTGCTCTTCCCAACTCTAGCTGAAGATTAGGATGTCATCTAAGTATACCATGACAAATGAATTGGTTAATGGCCACAAGATGTCATCCATCAGCCTCATGAAGGTTGCAGGAGCATTTGTCAACCTAAAAGGCATAACCAACCATTCAAAAAGGCCCTTCTTATGTTTGAAGGCAGTCTTCCACACATCAAAGGGTTCGATTGGTACCTGGTGATATCCTAATTTCAAGTTGATATTGCTAAAATATTTTGTCCCCTTCAGTTGGTCCAGAAGGTCATCAATCCGTGGGATCAAGTACCTAATCTGGACAGTGATCTTGTTCAATGCCTGATAGTCAATACAATGATCTTGTTCAGTGATCTTGGATCCATTTTGTAGGATTTTTAATCATTAGGATAACAATTTTAGAATTCTTGTCAATGATCAATTTTTGATAGTTAAAGTGCTTGCCTATTATTATACCTTGCTCCAGGGATGAAAGTTTCGCCACATTATTAATTTCATTTCCTATATTTCCCACATAAATGTGAGTAGTTTTTCCATGATATCTCTAAATACCCCTCCAAAACTAAGAAGGCTAGGATTACCCCTAGAGGCCTCATCAAAGTTTAGTTTTAAGAAGCTAGTAGAGGTGGTTTCCAGTTATCAGGACTTAAGGGAATAGGTTGGGGTTGTGGAGCTTAAAAATTATGAAGGATTGGTTGAGCCCAAAAAGTGTGAGAATGCATGATTCCTTGGAACTGCATCCCCAATCTTGTGTAAGCCAAGGGGTTGTGAGGATTGTTTCTCTTACCCTTCCTAATATTTAATGACTAATATTTGAATATTATTATGTTCCTTTCCTTCCATATTTCCCACATTATAAATCCTGGAAAACAATTTCATGCTATATTCACTATAACACTTGTGAAAGGTCAAAAGTTACATTCTTAAAGTGTAACATGGATATTGGTTCCATTCCAATTTGATCGTCTAAATATTATGGCCAAACAATTCCATGTTTTTGATGCAAATTTATAGTTATTAAGTAGATGCTTAGTTGTTTCTATGGTTTTCCAGCATAAGCTAGAGTCTACCTGGACCTTGAAAACCCCTTTTTTGGAGATTATCCCAGGTTAATATCTTGTTCTGCATGAGAATATAAAGAAATGGATCACCTTGGGCCAAAGTTTAGATTCCCATCGTTTTTTCCATTTACTTTTGTTGGGGTGTCCTTTTATGCCAACTAATAATATGTAAGCCTCCTTTAAGCTGAAAAATCCGTTAGGCCAATGTCCTTAGTAGAGGATATATTTCCTAAATTGTATTTTAATTCTTCTAATTCTTAGTTCATTTGTGATGGTTCCCTGTGTTCTGAATCTTATCTTCACTGGTCAGTTTGTGCACTTCTCCCATCGCCTCCATTGTTGTAGAGATTGAGGTTGTACCCAATACTATTAGACTTCTACTCTACCTTGCAATATCAAACAAGTTTTTAGCTCATTCAACTCTCCTTTTTCCAAGCTGGTCCATTGCTTGTAGGAATCCTACCAAAAGAGGGTTAAATTTATGTGCATAATTTCCCAAAACTTGTGAGCTTGAATCAAGTGTTTATTCTTCCAAGCTGAATTTCGAAGATGAGAAACCTCAATTCCACCCCCCATCCAAATTAGCAGATTATTATTTGTTCATGGCATGCATTTTTCCTTCCATACTTTACTCCATAAAGCTTCCTGGTTTTGAAGACACCAACACCAAGTTTTGGCTCCTAGTGATTGAGTGAGAATTTTAGGGTCTCTTAGTCATAGGCCCCTTAGGTGGTTAGGATAGTATAATTTTCCCAGGTGACAAGGGCCCATTTTTTTTACTGTCTAGCTCCCCCCAAAGGAGGGATCTCTGTATGTTTCTTATTTTTCTGGAATGGCTTTAGGTGTTGCCAAGGATGAGAATAGGTACATAAGGATGGCTTGCAAAAGTAATTTAATAAAGGTAAGTCTAATAGAAAGGTTGAGTGTCCTAAAGGTCCAACAATATATTTTTTTCTCTATACTTTGCACGAGATTTTCCCAAACATTTGTTCTTAGAAACTTCTTACAAGTGAGGCTCCAATGCATTTAGACAAAAGGGAGCTTCGTTATATACCCCTTCATCTTGAGATGTTTGAATGGCCATAGGGGTATTGAAGAAAAATATGTTAGGCTCAAACATTTTAGGAAACCAAAAACCAATATGTAGGGATATTTTAGGGTTCTCTCACCTCTGAGTAGGGTACAAGCATCATAAGAAGTCATTTTCTAGTTGAAATGTTGAGGTATAAGCATGGTCAAGTGGGAAATAGTGACCCCCCTAAGTAAACCTTCTTGAGATCAAGCATCATGAACAACACCTAGAAACATTGAGTTAAGCTCTTTATATGGATTCTTTCGCATTTGAGCCGATTAACACATTATACTTAGGCATAATTGATGGGTCTCAAGTCTATAATTGTAGTTAAGGGAAGGAAATAAGAACATCTAGCCATAAATATTTGTTATCAACCTCAAGCACCATGGGCAAGTCCTTGAACCACCACATTAGACCTTTGCTAGATACCATTTTCTTCCAAGGGTCTAATGGACACCATGATTAGGTTAATTGCGCACCAAAAATGGTTCTATAGTCCTAACCAAGGTTATGAGTTAAAAATAACAACCTTATGCCCAAAATGATACTTGCTAGTCTCAATCACATGGAAAACACCTCTAATTGATAACCATGAGTCTAAAATATGAGTGCTTTACCATCGGATATTATGATGCTTTTAGTAACCATGATGGGTCTTTATAACTTATGAATGGTTAGGAAATCATAAAAAGGGACTTAGGAATTTATCCAAGCTTCCAAGGCTTAAGCATGATGAAAGATAAATTGAAACACCACATACGAACTTTCTATGAGATCTTTAGCCTTTAAGTGGAAAGTGGCTACAATTAATTGGTTTTGGATAGTAGTGAGGGGTTTAAGGGCCTAAGCCATGGTTGAAGAGGAAAATAAGAGCCTTACACAAGAAAATGAACATTGTAGGCTTTAGGCACTATGATCAAGGTGTCCAACCATGACACATGCATTCTCTCTGGTGTCCTTGACCCCATATGGTATTTTAGGTAATATTTGGTAAGTTTTGCATAAAGGGCATATGCCTAAGGGTCTTCACTATGCATGGTTATTAATTTATGTAATAGGAATATATATTAAAAAATAATTAGTGGATATACATGTTTTCCTCTACATGTTTAATGAGTTGGATTCTTTGGTTTTAGCTTACGATTGAAAAACCTATTGGAACAACCTATTTAAATAAACACACATCCGTTTTTCCAACTCGTTATTCTTATTTTTATTTTCAATAACATATTAAATATTATCCAAATGATTGCTAACTAAATCATAGAAGGTTTATAAATCTTTAAACAAATATAATGGAGATCATCTTTTCCTCCTCGATGATATTTATCCACACTGTCCCTATTATTCTTCCTTCCATGTCTTATTCTACCAACTCTTCCTCTAGAAGAATCTTGTGACTGATTCCTCTCTTTTTGTGCAAGGCACACAAATTCTTCATGGGATTGATAAGCTATATTCCTCTTCCCAAAAGCTTTCTCCCTTCTTGCAAACGCCTCCACAAGAGTGTCAAAAGTATCATCCTTGAGTTGGGAACTAACTTGTAAGGATTGAATATAGTGATAATATGTAGGATAGAGGGCCTTGACAAAGGATATGATAGGGATGTCCATGTTAATTCCAATGGCTTCCACATCATGCATCATAGGACTAATTTATGAACTACTTCCAGTTATGAGAGTGAGTCAAATAAATATTTTGACTTCTTTAATGCATCATAAGAATTTGTAATTGGAATAATGTGATGACTCACCTCTTCCAGTTTGTTTGAAACGCAATCAATTTCTAGATGTTTGGAGAGATCGATAAAAGTAAAATGACGAATCAGGCCGCAAAGCCATAAGAAAGCCACCCAAAAACCTTCTAAATCTAATGAGAAGAAAGTCTAATTCCTACACCATATTTCTAAAATTGAAACCACATAGGCACTCGATGACATAGTTTCTTGAGTCATTATAACATCCAGGATGTGGGCTCGAATGAGCCACTTTAGAGTAATTTTTTTGGGGTTGGCCCTAAACCCCCTAATATTCAGAGGTAGGACCTTCATTTTCCTTCGTGGGAGGGGCCTTTTATCTAAGAAACTTGGATATTATGGTATTTTTTCCACTTAGAATGTCTTCCCTAACCTTAGATTGGGCCTTAGAAAGCAAGGATTTGTGACTGTCATCACTGACAAAAGGAGTATCCATGGCTAGACCACCAGATGCTGAAACATATTCATGCGTCAAGGAAGATGAATAGAGAGTATTTCACTTAACATGGAGGTCAATAGAAACATAGAGCTCGTATGAGGAACGAATAACCTTATAATCTGCCGAAGGAGGTTTCCCACAAGAGTTGGAACCATAAGGAAAAATTAGATTTGGAAAGACATCATTCTTCTTGACATGAGGCAACATTTTATAGAGGGAGAGACCTCAAATAGAAGGCACTGGAGATGTTGTTATCAGGGACATAACTTTGGAAAATTTCCCAAGTATATTACCATCATGAAGAATTTTATCATTATTTTTGATAGAAAAAATGAGGGGGGCTGAAACCACTTACCTAAGGAGGGAGGATGATCACTGTTAGTGTCTTCGAGTTTGGAATCTAGAGGATCCTTATCCCTTAGTCCCGAGGCCTTAATCTACATGTTCAAAAGTTCCCTAATATAAACTCTTTTAGATTATTAGAATTTTTCTTTTGTGTGCAATTAGAGACGAGGTGACCTACCTCATGGAAAGGAAAACAATGAAAGAAACTTCCAATAGTCAATACTTTGATTCCATGCAACCTCATTGAATACCAATTCAATAAACTCAAGGAAACCTTCGTTGGGGTTTATCTCCACATACTTCCATGCCACTCATCCATCTTGCTTTGAAAGGAAAACTTCCTCCCAACAAACAAATTGGCTAATATGATTTCCTATTTTTTCCAACACTGATTTGTTCTAGAATGGTGTTAACAAATATGGGAGGAGGGCCCATTTTTTTTTTCATTCACATGGGGCTAAGCGACGCGTCGAAGTCCATATTCCACTTTTGAAGCATCAACCTAGATTTTCACCAACATTACTCGGAGGATAGGAGAGTCCTCACTTCATCTACTTTATTGACGACACCACATAATTAAGCTTTAGGAAATATGTGGAATTGCAGAAAAGAATGATAATAAGAACCCAATTGGAATTGATCCAATGTGGTAGAGAAGAAGGTTTAACCACTTCCTAGCAAACCGACCAATTAGATCCCTATACATAAGTTGTAGATGTATCAAAGGGGAATATCATCCTCTATTACCATTTAAATATTTGAATTTTGTTGTTTTATAGGCTGTCACATGATGCTTATTATGATTAGGGCTTGCTGTATCCAGAGACGAAGCATGCTTAGCAGAAGGAATCAGGCCTGGAACCTCCAAATGTTGTGCCTTATCTGGATGATTTGATGACAAATTAAATAAGCCTTGAGGAAAGTGAGACACTTCCACTATCATGTGAATGGGAGGTGAAACCAATGGGCGATACTTTATAAAAATAAATCTTCTTGGGATGGGTATGCATGCCCACTTTAAGGGTTATACTCGCCATAATAAAGTAGTTCATCATCCACAATAAACTTAAGAAGAAAAATGCCAACGAAGACTTAAACTGAGATGAGCGACATGGAAATTGGAAAGTAAAATATGCGAGAATCCGACAATAGAAAAATAGAACCCAAAAAAGAAAGAAACTCCCTGCCCCCAAGAAACACATATCACAAGAAGATTTCTTAGTGTTTTTATCAATATTAACAACTTATTGTTCATGGTATGCCACTTTTTTTCGTTGCTAGTATTACATATCATATTTAGTCCATATATGTCAAATATT
>APFE030858063.1:0-74425 GCA_000404065.3 Pinus taeda
GTAAAGCGATCATATTCTGCTGGTTTTATCCTTGTGCTGCCTCTTGAGCTCCTGATACACAGATCAATGATGTCAGCGAAATTTTCCTGATAAATGTCTCCTTTCCCCATAATATTCAATGTTTCAATCCATTGTTCTTTCATACCTCTAATTAATGCGGTTTTCAATACATTGTCCGACAGAGGCAACGATGCATAGGGAGATCTCTGCAAGTTATATTGGAAACGTTCTACATATTCTTCTAGAGTTTCGTTTGGTCTGGCTGACATTTGAATGATTTCATCTTTTAGCTCTCTTGACCTACAGTAATCTTGATATTTATTTAAAAAGGCTTCTTTCATTTGATCCCAATTGTTAATAACCCCACCACCTAAACCCATAAACCATCTCAAGGCGGCCCCTTTTAATGTGGAGGGGAATAATTTTAATTTCTAGGGATCGGTGGTGTAATCGTATCCTCTACATAATACATCAAATTCGAACAAGAATGCATCTGGATCCTCCGACGTAAGGCCATGGAATGTGGGAATATGCTGGAGGGGGATGGCTTTCATGGGTGCATTCGCTGCAGAGTCCACTATAGGATATTGCAATGTGGAGGTCTGGGTATTTGGCTGATTCTGCGCCATGGGATCGAATATATGCCAGTAATCTTCAGGAATTTCTAAGAGAGTGTTCCTTGGTTGAGTGGGGGTAGTCTCAATGGGAATTGTTTTAACAGCACTCCCTTTATCAGGGATAATGATGGTCCCCACTATCTGAGGTGAATGAATTCCTTCAACGAGAATTCTTGCAGCGCTTCCTTGATCCGGGCTACTTAAAGGCTAGTTTGGCTCAATTGGAGATCTAGGTTCCCCGATTTCCCCTGTCTCTCCTTCTCCTTTGCAAAGGTTACTAAGGTTCCCTTCGTGCAGCAGTCCAGGAGTCAAATTTTCGATTTCTTGAAAGTCCTGTTCCTCTGTTTGACTGTGCACCTCAGCAAAGGCTTCAGATGGTGATTCTGAGGCCTGAAGGGAATTAGTAGGCTGTTTAGAATTGGTTTTCCTATAACCTACTGATGGCTGAGATTCGGCCTTCTTATAGATTTCGTCTATGAAGGTCGTTCGCCCAAGGGCCACCGGCCCCTTGGCTTTTTCGGCTTTAGATGGAGGCTTCTGATTTTTCTCAGGCTTTTTCTACTTAGTCATGCACTCCAATTAAACTGCTAAATCCAATCAATTTCTGCTGGGAAGGCGGACAGTGGAGCAGGGCTTTTACATGCTCCGTACATAGGTTCTTACCTTCCGTTTTTAAAATCCAATTCCCCCCTGGCAGATTTGCACACTACCCTGTTTTTAAAAACAAATGGCTATACCCTTCCCCGGCAACGGCGCCAAAATGTAGAGCTGTAACAAGGGCCTTTTTCACCTCTAGTTATCTCACATTACAAGTCAATCCGGGAACGTTTTTGTTATTGCGAAGGGTATCTCAATTTGAGGCGATTTGTCAGAGTAATGCTTCGTAGTAAAGATCTAAGAAATACAAGAGTAAATGGATGCTAAGCTATGCTAAATTACTTCTGCATAAATAATTCACACCTGGCAACTTTGTCAGTCAAGGGTACGGAAGCAGTAACCCATCCATTTAGAAACTGATAAAGAAAAAGAAACTAGAGTATGGATCATGGATCTGGGAGCATAATAGCGTCTGCTGTGTCTCACGACAGCCTTGATCCTCCTCCCACACAATATCAAGGAATGCAAGTAAAAGGAACAGCAAGAAAGCAGAATGGAAGAACAATTCAGAAATGGAACGGCAACTCTTAAATGGAACAGCAATAAAAAGGAACAGCTGTAAAGAGACTAAATCTCGCGAGTTCAACCCTCTCAATTCTTGGCACCAACTTACATACAAATAAAGGCAATCTTTTGTACAAGTAGACAGTTAATCAAATGGAACAGCAAATCACCATAAACAGGAAACGTCAATCATATATAAACATAATCCGAAATGATTACCAATAGTTCATTACTTCAACCATATGCAGCTAGAACATTCCACCTATAAAGTCTGTAACGAAAGTGAACAACTTGTGATGTGCTCAATTCTGGAAATATGCTGTAAACTCGTTACGAAGATTTACAAAAGGAAAACTACTGATAACCAAGTATGAAACAGTATGTACGTATATCAAATCATAGAGAACAGTAAACAAACCATACAAAGCCAAATTGTAATGATACAATCAGCCAGTGTCCGTTGGAGCTGGGCCCTTAGCTCTCAATGGCACCGCAGTAACTTACTTCAGAGGCAGGAGGAAATTAACACCGAATGTATTATATTAAAGCATCAATGATAATACAGCAAAACTAAGTCTCAAAGAGACTCGATAGTCTGAGTATAACTAATAGTGCAGTTTATAAAACAGAAAGTAAAAATACACAATATTCCAGACGTCCCTTAAGTCTTTGATGCCGCCCCATCTTATACAAGTAATGGCGGAGTTAACTAAACAACAAAATAATTGAACGTAACGATCCCTCAGGATCAAAGATCCTGAGGGATCTGTTAAACAGCTAACTCCTTTCTTTCTTTTTTTCTCGTCTTCCGAACTGATAGTCCTTGATCTCATCCTGGAATGATCTGCCTTAATTTACTCGCCCTGGTCTGGACTTTATTCAGAATTAGAGGGACAACCGTTATCTGCTCATGGGACTCTTGTTTAGCACCGTGCCTTCTTACTTTTGTCCTTACCTGCATGAAAAAAAGATACTTTCAGTAATTGGATCATTCATATTAATTCCCATTGCATTCTCCCTATTGTATAATAAAGAAAAGGCTACAATTATTGCTTGAAACACTACTAAGTTATGCGTTAAAACATACCTTTCCAATGCTCTACATTCTTCAGAGAAGATCATAGATGTAAAGGGGAAATACAAGGATATCAAAACAAAGAATGAGAAACTGAACTTAAAAATGACTCCCACAAACCAGACCAGACCGATGTTAGCCTTTGACATCAAAGAGGGTAAAATGCAGATGGGTTTCCTGAAGCCCACGGTGCAGCAGCCAAAATCCTTGGCTAATTATCTTAAAACTGATTTTAAAGTTTTAGCCAAGGACATTCACCCAATCGACTAGATTGAGCTTCATAAGCAAATGGGTGAGATGGTCTACTCAACGCTGACCAGCAAAGCAGTGATGGCTCATAGGTTGCAAAATTCATTGAGCGACACTACAACTCAATTTCAAATATAATAGAATAAAATCATTGGAAGAATTAGTAATTGAGATGGGTCATGACCCAAAGGATGTTAAGGCAGCAGAAAGCTTAATCAAGAAGAAAAATGAAGATATAGCTGCACTTAGAAAACAACTGAAATTGCCACCCCTCATACACCCTCAAACTGCTGAGGTTATTGAGAAAAAGAATGATGAGGAACTTATGGACTTGGTCCTTAAGTTGAATGAGTAATTAAAGGAAACTGAGCAGCAATTCAAGAAACCATTGCAGTCAAGGAAAATCGAATCAACCTCCTAGCCTCAAACTGTAGTGCTAATAGTTTCCACAGCAATCCCTTCCACTATGGCAACTGTTTTAGCGCCAAGCATTCCTTTGGAAACAACCACACCAGTGGAAGCAACAGGTACAACATAGGCAGGTACATCAACACAGAGCATAGAGGACTTAATTAAGTCAATGGAAGAAATGAAGCTCCAAGTAATAGAGCTACAGAAAGTAAAAGAGAAATTTACTACCTTGGAGCAAAAGTATGATCTTTCGAAGATCAATTATGCATAAGAGAAAAGAAAAAAAAAAGACATGGCTGAAAAAATCAAGACATTAGAGAAGGACCCAACATTTGACAGGCCTTTAGTAGAGATCACAAAAATATTGTGGGCCAATATCATTGATTCCATCAATAATATTTGGTCATCCATTCAAATTATTTTTGAACAAAATGATTTGGTTAAGCTTGCTCTTGAGGCAATTCAGAAGACCAGAGAAGAACTAGGTGGAAAGCCTGAAGAGGCAGTCCAGTTAATAAATTTTCTAAATAGTAAAAGCAAGCAATAGTTGGAGCAACTAGACATTAAGGATAGGACTGTTGCTATCCTCGAACTGAAGAAAGTTCTGACAAAAAGGAACTTAATGCAAGGCCTGGAACGAAGATGTCAAAATATGCAAGAAGACATAGATGAGTTCATGAAAAAGTTTGACATCTTAAGGAGTAAAGGACTCCCAAGCCCTTTAGTCATCAATTATAGGTTAATGGTTCAAAGAGACTACATCAACAGACTACATCAGCAAGCTGAAAGTCAATCTAGTTCATCCTCAGCAAAGGCACTACCCATAGGAAAAGTGCTTTACGATGGTTTAGAGAACCTCTTCTTCATTGAACATGAAGTAAAGAAATTATTCATAGTCCAGCCTAATTTTGTGAAATATTGTTATGAAACCAGCTCAAGAAAAAGATAGAAAAGATAGATCAATGCCTTAAAATTCAGCCTCTTCGAGGGGGCAACCTCCTTTACATTACATAAATGAAAAATTCTTGGATGATACAAATGAAAAAACCTCCTTTCTATATATAGGAGTCTAAGGAGTCACAATATAACGTAGCCGACCTAACAATAATAATATAAAGCAACAAAAATAACAATAGAGGGATTCTATGAGGCACAGTAATAACATTATGGGGATAATAGGGGCACAACAATATTAATAAGGGGTACAATTACAATAGTAATGGGGTAATCACTAGTATTATAAGGACCCAACATGCCCCTCTCCTTCAAAAAAGTGTTGTGCTCAATGCTTGAGTAGCTCTGGATACTTCTGTATAAAATTCTCATCCTCCCATGTGGAATCTTCAGCGGATAAGTTCTTCCACTTGATAAGATACTCCGAAATTAATCAATTTCGCAGTTGTTGAGTTCTTGTTTTTGTGACTGCTTCAAGTTCCAATATAATTTTTCCTTCCTCGTCAAGTTTTGGCAATATTGTTTGAACTGGGAGCTTGTCACCTATAACCTTCTTTAAACATGGAACATGGAAAACTGGGTGCAATCGAGAAGCTACAGGAAGCTCCAATTTGTATGCCATAGTACCAATCTTTTGCAACACCTTGTACGGACCATAATACTTTGGTGATAATTTATTATCCTTCTTAGCTTGCTTGAGGGACATTTGCTTATATGGTTGTAGCCGTAGGAATACCCAATCACCTACATCAAAAATTATTTCACTGCGATGTTGATCTGCCTGTTGTTTCATTCTATTCTGTGCCAACACGAGTTTATCCTTTAAGAGTTGGAGGACTTGTTGTTGATGTTCTATGTGATGTTCCATTGCTTGAACCTTAGAATTTTCTCTTAAATATGATGTGATGGATGGTGGTTCATACCCATAAGGTGCCATAAATGGGGTCATTTTTGTTGCTGTATGGAAGGAAGTGTTATACCACCATTCAGCTAGAGGCAACCATTTGACCCATTGTGTCTGTTTATCAGATACAAGGCAACGAAGATATCCTTCCAAACATTTGTTTACTATCTCAGTTTGCCCATCCGAATGAGGATGATAAGATGAGCTATGAGCTAACTGAGTACCAAGACAAGAAAATAATTATGTTCAATTTTTGGAACTCCTCAATGTGCTCCATTACTGAACCCTTTTGTTTGAGACTTATCAATTGGCTAAAAAAAGTGTTGCTTTTTGTATCCTCATAATGTACTGTCAATTATTCCGTAAAAATTCCCCAAGTGATAATTTGTTTATGAGAGAAGAGCCATTGATACCATACAAACTGATTTGGTTCCAAATAGAAAGTTGCAATACATACCTTTTGTGTGTTTTGCACATTATTGAGATCGAAAAATTGCTCCATCTGTAATATCCATGTTGCGGAATCCTTGCCATCAAACTTCCTCATATCGATTTTTGGAATATGGTGGGTCTTTGATCCAACATTAGAGTCTATGGAATCATGATTAAAATTTCTTTTTTTCTCATCATGAGTTTCCTTTACTACCCTTTCACCATTAGTGACCATTTCTTGCAGCAACTTATTCATATTTATCTTCAATTCTTCCATGTATGTTTTCAAATCTATCTTCAAATCGTCCATCTTAGCTTCCACATCATTCATCTTAGCTTCTACACCTTTCTTTAAAAAATCCATCTTAGCTTCTACGCCTTCTTTAAAACATCCATCTTAGCTTCTACATCTTTCTTTAAACCATCCATCTTAGAGTCTGTTCCTTTTTGTGCAAGTGACAGTTGTTGCACTTGGTGTCGTAATTTTGATATATCATGTTGCATTTCTTCCTCTCCTTCATGAGTCATGCTAGAGATTTTAGGTTGCTTACTAGGTTTTTGCATTTTATTTCCTCGGGGCATCAATTACCGATAATAATGCTTTACTATGCCCTTTTAATTCCTTCAATCTATTTTTTCAAACCAAGCTTTATGCAAAAAGTTAAAAAAAACTACACACCTTTTTTCACTTTGAAGGAGCTTGGTATTGAATATGATGTATATCTGTAATTTCGGACCCTCCAGTTCTAAAATTGTGACCTATAGTAGCCCTTTGCGTCCTCTTTCCAATGCCACTAGTTTGATCCAAATTAGATTCTCCAAGAAAGAGTTATGCGAAATCTCCCACAATGACCTGATTATAGACTAGTTCAGTAGAGTGAACTTGTACAATGTGCCATGAGTCATTGTTTCGACCTTTGGCTCTGAAAAATATATACAAGAAACTACAGTCCATCCTATTTCTATACCTTCTTACGAAATTTCAATCTGATGCTCAGAGAAAAAGTTATGACAATTTTCCCCAGGTCACCTGTTTGGAATGCAATTTAGGAGTCTGCAAAAAGACCAACTTCCTTAGATCATATCTCTGCAAATATAGCGTGAAAAGTTTCGAAATTCGGATTCGAGGTTCAACGCAATTTCTTCCCAAATGGGGTTTTTTTTATCTTTTAAAACGTTGCACAAAAAAATTTATAGTGAAAATGACATGATGACTTATTTGGAGCAACGAAACCCTGGAATCTAAAGCTCTGATACCAAATGTTATGAAACCAGCTCAAGAAAAATATAGAAAATATAGATCAACACCTTAGAATTCAGCCTCTTTGAGGGGGAAACCTCCTTTACAGATGACAAAACCTCCTTTCTATATATAGGAGTCTAAGGAGTCACAATATAACCTAGACGACCTAACAATAATAGTATAAAGCCACAAAAATAACAATAGAGGGATTCTATGGGGCACAATAATAAAAATATGGGGACAATAGGGGCACAAAAATATTAATAAGGGCTACAACTACAATAGTAATGGGGTAATCACTAGTATTCTAGGGACCTATCAATCTCAAATAGAATAAACCTGCATCTATAAAATTCTCGGTCCCTCTCTTCCCAAGATTTTTTGGTGTTCTTCAATCTCTGCCATTGATCAACTTCACGATCCAATGGTCGACGCTTCATCACATTCTCGGCTCATCGCATATCATAGTTTTTGCAATCCGCTGGCAGTTTTTTGTTGCGAAATGCGAGATTTAACCTCTGCCATTCGATCAACCCTTTGATATGACGGTCCATAGTCCATTGCAACATCATAAATTTAGGTTTATCACAGATCCATAATCTTTTACCAAATGCGATTTGTGATTAAATCTCCACAGTCGATCTGGTTCTTGATTCGACGGTTGATGTCTTCCCCAGATTAACAAACTAACCCGATGCTTTATAACCATTGATCAAGATCCACTTAACCTTACAGTCCACAACGATGTCGGGTGGATCACTTACACGACATTTAATCGCCTTCATGGAGCCGATGAGAATTATTAGTCCTCGATCTATAGATGTTCGGGATCGACTTCTGGATTAACTTCCGCACCTATTCCAACCCAATATCCATCCGATCGTCCAACCAACGAACAATATGATCATCCCCGATTCTTGATTGGATTATATTCTAGTTCAAGCATCCATCGGGTCCTTCTTTTGAAAAACATTTACAACCCTTAAGCCGCCCGATGAACCGCTTTCCTATTGCAAAACCGCTTTCAATGATCCGATGGCTCTTCTTCAGCACTTCTTCGCATGTGATGGAATCTACATCAACACTTAATTAACTTTTCCATTTCTACTTGACACTTCACACAACAATTGACTTGTTTAACTTTGAAGTGCCATCGATCCTCACAGTGATCAATGGTCGATTAATAAACCCATAACACATAAATTAACTCAACAACTCATATATACACAACATAACTTGAAAATGCATAAGTACACAAATACACGAAATTCACACACACACGTAGATTTATATTATACAGAACTTGATTACATTCTAAGGCATTTCAGCCTTAGTCACACTTTCCCCTCTCGACTACATTGAATCCACACCCTGGTTACACAAATCTCTATTTGTCGCTTTATATATCTCACCTCCTTACACAGAATCTCTTATATAAGAAGTTATAAAAGGGGGGGATCGTGTACGATCCATGAATTTCTCCCACAATTGCTCAACAACCTCTAAATCTCTTTATACACATACATGGCAGGTTAAATTACATTAAATAAGTCTTCTAGAGACTTTATCCATTCCATTATTTTAACCCTATTTTAACAAAATTTGCCTCCTGGTTTGCACATTTGTCCACATCTCCTCCTTCTCAGCTCTGGATTCCTCTTTTAATGAAGAGTGCTCGGATGCTCCTGCATGAGTTACATAGATATTTCTATTTTTTTAGATATATATTTGAGTCAATTTTACTCTATATTTGGTGAGAATTTGTTGGAACCATAAATACAAACTATATAATTTACAAAATCTTATTATATGAAGAGCTTTTCACAAAAATAAAAACATTTATGTATTAAAAACACATTTTAATCAATTAGATATCATAGTTTAATAAAAAATTATGTTAACTCTCTCAACAAATTTAAAATTAATAATTAAGTTACACTTTTATTTTTTAACATTTTATTTTAAATTAATAATATTATAAATAATAAATCTCAAAAATCTCATAGAAACTCCCTCCAATCCTGATAATAAAATATGCATATCAAGCATACCTAAAAAGAAAAAGGAAAACAATTATGTTCCCTAGCAATGTAGCTAACCACTCTCGTCTCTAACTGCCACTAACTATATTTTAGTAATAGACATTTTCTTTTGACACCTGAAATTGCTCGTCTCTAACTGCCACTAACTATATTTTAGTAATAGACATTTTCTTTTGACACCTGAAATTAATACAATGATAGTGTGGCATGCACACATATTAATTAAAAAATAAAATTTTCCCATCTCCATATATGTAACATTTCCTTTCTCCACATTAGCAACATCCGCTCTCGTCTCTAATTGCAATTAGCTATATTTTAATGTAATGTTTAAATAGATATTTTCTTTTGACACTTGAAATTAATATTATATTTCCAATGTAATGTTTAAATAGATATATATTTTTTTTTACTTTGTAATGTTTAAATAGATATTTCTTTTCGGCACTTGAAATCAACATGATGACGGTGTGGCATATACGTATTAATTAAAAAAATAAAAAAATTTCATTTTTGTATATGTGTTATTTTTTTTTTCTCTACACTAGCAACATCTATATACAAAGGTAAAATGTATCAATTTTATAAGATAATATTATTCTTTTGGTAGTCTCCACAATAACCTTCATGTTGGTTACTATTGCTTGATGCACAATCTGTACATCTGTATTTCTTTTAAAAGTGATTAAATTATCAAACTTGAAATCTTGCAAAGTATGAGTAATGAGCATTTTATGAGAGGATTCTACCCAGCGAAAGGAAGAGATCGAGTTCTACCTAGCCAAAGGAAGAGATATTCTTATTTGCAGATGTGTGAAATGATCCTTTCAACCCATTGAAGTTTGTCAGAACCAACCAATCCAAAATGGGTTCCTCATGTTCAATCAATCGCCCTATGATTAAACTACTAGATTTCTCATCAAACCACAAGTGAAAATTTCTATCTACAAACCAAATATTCAGAATATTGGTCACGCTGAAACCAAATGTGTGCTCGTTTCCATCTAGCGATTTACTCAAAAAGAGCATAACCTTAATTTCATAACTAGCCAAATCAAATGACACAATACCAATATTAGGGCATCAAAAAAATACATTTATCCCTCATGTGTAAACCACATAAAAAGGCCACACAACACCTACAACAACCCCTTCATTGAAAACCATTACCTCTTTAAAAGGCCCATTACCAGGTGTGCTACTCAATTTTTTTCTTCAATATACACATTGGGGGATTGGAGCACCCAGACTCATTAGTGGAATCAAAGAAACAAAAAGCTCCAAAAATGCCTTGCAAGCATTAGGTGGTATTTGCGAAAACCTTGAATGCATATGAGATGAGTTTATTTGAAACCAGGCAATGAAATAGGCATATGTCAACGTGCATGATAATTGACAATGTGTAGAGCAGTGGCAGATTAAGGCTTCAGAGATTAAGCCACGTTGCATGATAATTGATGACGTTTCCAATAGTGACACTACGAACTTTCAAAAGCATCTGCCTGCCAATTTCGAATGTTTAATATGGATTCATAAATTCTTTGTAAAAACATAAAGTACAACTATGCCACAGGGGGGTTCACTAGGGGAGAAATACCATACCACGTGGATTCATATTGGGGGATATATATTGAGCAAAAAAATGGCACAATGTACTGAGCATATAATAGGTGGTAAAGGGTTTTAAAAAATTTAAAGTATAAAAAGTGGAGCTTAATGTTAATGAAAAAATATAAAAGGGCATAAAAAATACTAATGAAAAAATGGAAACCTACAATATCTAGTGAAAGTAGGGGATTTTTAAATTGGGAAAGTGTATTGGGTTCATATTGGTAGGGGGGTAAATAATGTGAATTTTAGAGGTATGTTCCAATATATAGTCAAATTAAGGGTATTGTTTAGTATGCCACGAACGCACGTGATATGCTATAGTTTCATTGAGTGAAGTCCCCATGAACTATGTTGACATTTTCTCCTGAATATGGATTCATTGGTAGACTATTTAGTCTCATTTTTTTACATACATTAGACTCTGGCAATACTTGTGGTGAGTTGAACTCTTGCCATAGTAGACCTTCGTAAACATCAAGAGGTATCCACTTCATCAATAGTTCAAGTAAGCACATACAAGGCAAGTCAGTCTAGAACTCATTAACATCCAATGATATTTTTGGAGGTAAGAAAACCCATTAATCTTTTGAAGGAGAAGCTTTTCTTTGTCCAAGTATTACACCACGATTTTGGGTTTACATATGGTGAGGCTCTAGTGTTAGTAGAGTTTAGCTCACCCCCAAAATGTTAGAAGAATTGGAGTAAAGTGGTGATGGAGTGCAAGGAAACGTGTAGGGGGAGCCATTTGGAAGATCATTTCAGGGTATGAGTATGACCGCGAGTAGGTGAAACTTCGTAAGATTTATACTACCAGAGGGTTGCTTGTAAAGGAGAGAGTAGAGAAAATAAGGGCAATGGGTCTTAAGAATTACACAGGGGATGATTCCAGGTTCCACATTAAGAAGAGTTGGTTGTTCTCCACAGAAATTGTGGATGAGGAAAGATTTCTTGATGGGTTGAAACCTACAAAACCCCTACAAAGTGATTTTTATTATCAGAGTGACAACTTGCTTGCTTCTCTTCTTCCGATGGATAGGACATTGGTTATTAAACATTCAATGATTTTATTTTATTTGTTTCCTAATGATATGATTTTTATGCAAGAAAGTATAGAGAGATGTTACGCTTTGGATTTGGGGGATTTCATATTTTGTCGTGGAATAAAGTAGAAATTTTGTTTCAAGTGTCTTAGTTTAGGAATATGTATTTTCTATGCAATTTTCTTAGAGAGTTGGTTATGAAATTAAGATACTTCTATTTTCTTTGGTTTAAAAATGTGTATGGTGAGGCAGTTTGATCGAATTGCATCTGGGTAGTTGAGTGGAGTGGAGATCGTTTGAAACAATAGAGTTGACTTCCACAAGAATTGAATGGATTATTCTCAAGGATATTACCAGGTATTCTTCATTGTTACCTAAGCCTTAGACCCTTTAAATTAAACTTAATAGCCTAGTTGGTACGAATTACACTCGGGTTTATCATGTGAATATAACATTTCATTTTTATGGAGGTAGTAACAAATATGGGTTTGATAACCAAGGGTTTGTAGATGTCATTCCACCTATTTCACTGTCTAGTTTTAAGATTGACATGGATATGTTCTGTGTGTTATACATCTATTAAGTAGTTAGATGGACGATTGAGTGCGATGGATTTTGGATTTTGATGTTTTGTAATCCATTGTTGTTGTTATATATGGATGCAGACTGAGAAGGTTACTTCACATAACCCTACATACAAAGAAATAACTTGTGAGAAGAAGGATATCAAACAAGCTAAACCTGAGATGAGACAAAATGTTGCCAAGGCTGAACATAGAGCTGAAAAAGAAGAGGCAATGCAGACTAGTCACATTCATACAAACCACCATGGTGTAAGCATTATTGGTTGTGGTATTGTTCACTGGTATAAGCGACTACCTATCACAATCTAAAAGACAACAAAAAAAAGGATTGGATGTATATAGCATGACACATAAAGCCCAACTTGTTTGTTAGTGGTGGAACTATGTGTGTATATTGTTAAAGTTTGTGGAGCCAATTTACCCTCAAAGCCATGGAAATGTGAATTCGTATATAACATCAAGGCGTCACCCATAAATCCAATATCCATACCGCCAAGGGATTCCGATGGGGGTAGGCGAGTTAGCTTTCGAGAATAGCGATAGTGGTATGAGACGGGAGAAGCAGTAGAAGGTGATTACCCGTGAAGTGGTTGCAATACAGTAGAAAGACCAATTTACTCTCCATGACCCTCCAAGTTGTAGGCATAGATTCAATGTCCTCACTGTAATTTCGTCTTCATAGTAGGATAAGCCCATCTATGAATAGGGGGAAGAAGGATCTGCATTACTTTCCAATGTGGAAGATGATGGGAAGAGTTGGATAAGCCATCCTAAAATGTCTGCAAAGGGATTTGATCAGGGAACCTTTTTGTGGATGTGGCATTGTGTGCTACAAAGAGGAAAGCCCAAATAAAAAACTCTTGAAAACTAGTTGAAGCAATTCATATGAAGGGGGAAATAAGGTATGAGGTTCCCTTGTCACTGTTGAAACTATCATCCTCTACACTTCAGACTTCCACATGTCAAATTTTGATTTCTGCAAGGACGATGAAAATGGACACATCTTGTTGGTTGGGGTGAACAGTGCCCGCTCACCCCAAGCCCACAGAGAAACATCATAATTATATGTCAAATTTATTTTTTGTAATGACCCACCTTGAATTACAAACATAATGAGAATATTAGCATACATACAGGGCATCCATATGATAGTTACATATGCATGACCTGCATGTATTGCAATAGTATACATACTGACTAATATGGAAAAATATCTAAACTTAAGTTAATAAATGAGTCATCAAAGTAAATTCTAACTTATCAAAATATAATGAAAAGATATTAAGTTAGGTATTTAGTAGGTATATCATCCTTACATATACAAATGATAAATCCTTAATCAAAGGAAAGTATAAATTATGTTACAATTATATTTAAATAAATAAAATAATAAAACAATTTAATTAAAATTATATATTAAATTAAATTAATTTAATATTTTAATAAAGTTAATATTAATAAAAATAATAAAAAACTACATATATAAAATCTATCCTCTAAAAAGATGAATCGACTCAATTAAAAATTATAAAAAGGAGAATCATAAATCAAATATGGATAAAAATACTTGATCAAATCTATAACATGCAGGGCTCCACGTAACAAGGAGGAAGAAAAGCAACAGGCTGGGAAATAAAAATAAGGGAGTACTGCTGAGTCAGGGGGGATTTTTTGACTGAGGAAATGAAGTGTAGGAAAGAGGAAATCATTGAGAAAGCTACAGATTGAGATAAGCCTTGATTATTCTTAAGTTTTTGGGGACGGGGGTAGAGTACCTCATTTGTGAAGTACTTTAAAATTGGTTACTAAGGTCATGCATAGTTTGGCTAGGAGGTTTTGGTCATATTGATAATGAAAGCGGGAACAACAACCACCAGAAACATTGTCAGATATAAGTTCAACTTCAAGAACACTCCAAACAAAATTTACAAATAACTATTTATTAATGATTTGTCAAATTTCAAATAATGTCCACTTGTCTCTTAAATTTAAAAGTTCAATTCTGTAAGAATGACAAATTAGAACTTTATCATTGTTATGGGCTTTACATATTTTATTAATATATAATTTTATGTGATTATATACTATATATATATATATATATATATATATATATATATTATATAATTAAGGAATTAAATTGATTTATTTATTAAAATAATTTAAAAAAAACTACAATTTGAATCAAAATTATAGCTAATATTGCTCATGTGTTGTTATCAATTTTTTTCTTAAAAAAAACTGGCTTTATTATTAAACTTAGGGAGAATTCGAAAAATTCTTTTGTGATTGTATCGTAATTAATGGTCATTTCATTGTAAATTTGAGAGTCGAAGGTTGAGTAGTTGGAAGCTAACAATGGACTCTTGGAATGTAGAGAAGAGCTTGAGGAGTGAAGCTTGCATGTAGGATACTTTAGAAGAGCATCAAACCAACAATACATTTCAACTATATTTCATTTAATTTTACTTTGCAGTACATAATAGAGTTTTATAATGTTTATATCTCTTTCTTTCTAGTTTATATTTCTATTATAAGATATGTTATGTGGAAATTGTTCTTTATTGACTTTATTAGGTTTCCATGCATTGGGATTCTTGTCTGAGTTTCAAAATTTTATTTTGTTAACAATAAACATATGTTAGATGTAGACAAAGACTTAAAACCTTCACCCTAAGGATTGTTTCTATCCATTGGTGCCATTGTTAGAAAGATGGCGTTCATAAGCCAAGACGTCATGAAGCTCTCCAATTTAATTCCCATGGGATTCTATGCATTATGTATACAACACCTACTTTACATTGGGTACTATCCTTTGAATGAAGGAGACGTATTTGGAGTTTCCCAATAATTAGTTTATGACAAAAAATAAACAAAGAAGGTCTTAAAATCTTCTAGGAAATTTTCTATCCATGGTAGAGAGAACATACAAATATTTCATGTTAAGCAACAATGATCATGGTGAAAAGACTTAAGTTAGTACTACTTCTTATAATTGAGGTGGTCATCTAGGCGCATCTAAATAATGATCATGGTTTTGAAGATTTTTAGTTTGTAAACTTGCAGAACATTATTTTGGAGCTTTCTCATGTGTATTTCACCCACAGTACATGCAGCTTGGGGAGTTTATTCAATGTTTTAATTTCATTTCGAATGTGATAAGGAAGACCTAAAACATAAAATGAATGAAGCACTATGGTCTTGAAATTTTTTTCTTCTTGTGGACAACTCAGATTCATCCCACTCAAAATTATTGCATAGCTCTAGTTTTATCATAGGGTTATGGTCTTGAATATTAGATATTTTGTCTCATAAGGCTTTTTTGGAATCTATAAGTTATAGTTTTTACCTCTTGTTATGGGATTTTTCCAAGTGAGCGTAGTTAACAAATATATTTTTAGAGATAAGTATTTTACCACACATTACTTTTAAAAATATTTATTTATTTATATTTGGTCTTATTAATTTTGTATTATTGCATAGGCTTACCAATATGCTTTTAGAAGTAAACATAAAATTCAGCCATAAAATGAATTGTTTTGAAGCAATATTTTACCATGAAATCAAGTCATTATTTAAAGAATTATAAGAGGTCTTTAACCATTAAGATTCTTGAGAAAGCTAGGTGGGGCGATCTATCACCATAAATTGTCGGTGATCCATTGCAGATAAGGTGGGATGGGGGTGCAAACCAACCCGAATCGATCTAACCAGAGCATGGAGGGAAGCCTCATTTAACCAAGAATGACTAAACATAGAAGGAGGTAAAGGTCTCAAACCATAAAAAACAAACTAGAGACAGATGGGAAGATGATCAGATATAACCTTTGAACAAATCCATGAATGATATTTGCTTGACTTGGAAGTCAAATATTTAGAAATGAGAAACCTGTCAAGCCTCTTAGCTACCACACAAGTACCGTCACTAGAATTACTCCAAGTTGCACCCAAAGGGATAGGTTGAGGATCAATAAGACTAGCATCCCAAATAATTCGAGAAATAAAATCTGAAAAGGGATTAGGATGAGTTGAATGACACCATATCTTCCAAGCCGACATGCAAAATTAAGGTCACCCAAGAAAATAATATTTTAAGTTTTTAGCAACCCACTACAAGGAATTTTATGCCATAAATGCTTGTGGTCCTGATAGGGGTCATAATAATTCACCATAACAACATCGCCATAAAAACCTATGAAATATGCAAAATAAACTATACCCGCCATAGATGAATAAGGTTGAAAAATAACTTCACTTGGGTTCCAAATAACCGCAAGACCATTCGAATGCCCATCTATATCCACTACACAAACATGCCAACTAGAACATAGTTTTGATAGATGTTATAGCTTTAAGAATAGGAACAATGGTTTCCTGGAGAAAAATGATAGAGTGATGTTGTACATAAATCATTCTACAAAGGGCATGAAGTTTAGGAGGGCCCTCGACTCCCATAATATTTAAGGAAATAATGATCATTTAAGGCCCTGGGAGGAGGAATTTTGAGCTCTAAGTTATTGTAGGGATTCCAGGTATATACCAATATCAATGAGAAGGTTGTTATTAAGGAGATCATTAAATTCAAGGATCTTCTGAGAATATTTATTCTTCTAAGAAGGGATGGACTGAAAGGAAGAAAGAGGAGTGCCCCTAGGGGAAGGAGAAACCCGAGAGGGAGTAAAAGAAGGGATAGCCATAACATTCAAAGAGGAAAAAAGTGAGGAGCCTAAAACCCAAGAATCGAAGAGAAAGCCTCTTTAGTTGGAGTAGAGGAATTCAAGGGTTATGCTTTAATGAGACATTTTGAAAATGGGAGAAGATGAAAGATTTAACAACTCCACCTCCATGAAGAGGTGGGTTAGGAAATCAAGGGTCTCAACAGAACAAACTTCCACCGAGGTGGAAACAAGAGGACTATTAGCAATACTGTCCAATATATTGATATCGTCTTCAGAGAGAGAGTTTATGAGCTTACTGGCCATGGAATCGATTATGGATTATGTTGATTGTAATAGTTTCCAAGTAGTTGTGTCCTCAAAATTTTTCCATGATCGCTTCCTGTTGTGGCCAGCAATAACCCCCCTTCTTATTTATTTTTATCACTAATACTAAATAAGTGGGGACCCTTATAAAAAACTAAAAAATCAATTAGTGCTTGTATTTCCTTTTTCAATAAAACTTACTATCATAAACTTAGGAGAATACCCTCAAAAAATCTAAAAATCTATAGTTTTATGATAAGTTAGGATAAGATCATTCCTTAAAAAATATATCACATCGCAAAAAGGGTAATGGATACCTCCCTACAAGCGGAATTCTAAAATTGCGAGATCGCGATGTGAAACTACACACTAAAAAAATTCATCGCATCGCATGCTTCAAACATTATTTACGCTGAAACACCTCAAACCACCGATATGTGATATGCGATGGTGCATATCACAAATTGCATTTCGCAGAAAACACATTAACAAATGATTGACATACGCTACGATATTGCGATATTGTGATTCTGCGATATTGCGATCTGCGATACTGAGATCTGCGATAGTGCGAAGCAAATTGCCTCATTGCCTCATCGCAAATATTTAGGACTTGTTGTTCGAAAAAGTTGTTTCCATAAACTGAAACTAGGTCATGCGCGTTAATGCTAATCAATGAATTAGTTGGCAATCATTAATGAGATATGGTTTTGTTCTGATCGAAGAGCCATTTCATGTAAGGTGGTATATTTTATATGTCTTTGGCATTTAAAGCTTTCTCGTCACCTTTTTCTTATCACTATTCTCATCCCATTTGTAAAGTGCAGGAATGAAGAGCAAAGAACTACACAAAGCAGTGTTCAAGATATTATGGGAAAAAAGGGCAAAGCTCCAAGTTCTGAAGACAAAGAAATGACGCCCTTGTATACAGACACCGCCTGTAACAAAGATGCTGGTATTACTACCTGGGACGGCATGTACAATCTATTTGAGGAAGAAAACCCCAAAATGATGGAGGTTACAACTACTGTAGGCTCACATGGGCTTTCTTAGGCGTCTATTACAGAGCTAGCTTGCTCATTCTTGCACCGGATAGCAGCGAGGCCCAAAATTCTTCCATACATGGACATGGTTAAATGGGTAATGGATAGCGTTGACATTACAAACAGACTATTTAAGGCTCAGGGTCAAGGAATCATTGGATCGTTCACTCCACAAGATTTGAAGCTTATGTATCATTTACCAGAGCCACAGGTGACTTATAACAAACAGTTCATGGAGAAGTTTGCTAAAGAAAATGAAGATCTAGCAGAATGCACCAAGGACTGGTCAAGAAGAGATGAACCACTAAAAAAGGATAAGCATGGTATGTATAGTACTGGTTCTCTCACCTCCCCATATTGCTTTGCTGCTGCTATGCTCTGCAGTCTTTTCGGGAAGCCAGACATTAACAAATTTTCATCTGAATGGCTACCATCATTAGATGCCGCAATTAATGCTACTATTGTAGATTGGGCTAAGATATTGTCTGACAACTTAGCCACAACCATTTTGAATTACCGGTCTAAAAGAAATATGTCTCAGAGAATTTATCCCCCTTTCTACTTATCTGCATATGTGATGGATGCAATCTATTATATTTCCAAGTTTCCTTTAATGGGTTGGAAATGGACAACTCAAGATCCCTTACCCATTCATATTTATCACAAAGAATTGTGGGATTCCAAGCTCACTCTGCATTTCTATAAGATTTGTCATGTAATCATGTTGCCTCTGTACAAAATTTTGTATGATAAAGATGCTCCAAGATTTTCTCCCGAAGCGGAGGTCGATATACTCCCTGTCACAAGATGGTTTGGAGAAGAATTGTTTACATATGTCAGGGTATTTGGAAGTCTTGCTTCTCCTCATGTATTACCTTTATATGTTCCTGATAAACTACTGGCACGAGAGATTGCTTATCAAACCTACGGAGAAAGAGGTATGACTAAAGATTTGAAGGACAAGAAGAAGGCCATTTGGCCACAATTTCGTGTGGCCTGTGGGGCCTTTTCATTGTTTGATGTAGGACACGCATTCAAAGAAGTAAATAACATAACATGTCTACGATTGTTCAAATTTCCAAGAAGATCGTTTGACCCTCATGATATTGCTAAAAATTTCACTACTGCAGTCAAAATAAAGGTGTTTTCTAAAGAAGATGATCTTTTTGATGACATGTTCCAACAGAAAGGTACACTTAAAGAAGTTATGCATTCGGCCCAAATGCAATTTCCTCTAGAAAAATTTCAAGAGTTCAAGATATACAGGGAAAAGAGGTTAGCTAATATCCCTTTGGATAAATTACGCTTGGAACCTATAAAGGAATCAACTCCCAGTATTAGTCTCAGTGGGAGTTCAGGCACAAACAGATCTAAATCTAAGTCCGAGTGAGAAACGTCAGAACACTCTAAGAGGTCTGAAAGTGACCATGATAAAAGCAAAGGGTCAGTAAGGGATACTACCCAGTCAAAGGAGCTCCCACAGCAGCAGGTTTCGACCTCTCCACAGCTAGATCCTCTCCCTCTCATCGTCCAACGACCATTAGTCAGAACTGAGCTAGATAAAGAATGGGATACATTCAATGATTTAATCAATATTGAAGGATAGAGCACAAAGACACCTGAGAGTAATGTACAGGCAACAAAAGATATAGTCATAGGAACAATTAGCAATGTCTTAGAAATGGAACATATTCCCATTACCCCATCCTCTGAACTTATGCTCAAAATAGAGGAAATTCCTCCTCTTGATGTATTTTACAGTCCACAGCATAAGGCGGTGGTGAGAAGACAAATAAAGAAAAGGAAATTGGAAAACATGCTCTCTCATGATGCAAAGAAATTAGACATCCTATGGCAAGATCCTACCACCAATCCCACTGAAAGTCTCACCAAATTATCGCAGATCGCAGGAGCATATGCCTCTGCGACCATTGATAAAGAATCTGAGGTACAACAACTACTGAAAGAGAAATAAGATCAAATACAGGTTTTGCAGCAACAGCTGCAACAAGCCAATACCAAAAACGAAGCACAGAAACAACTTGAAAGATTAGAATAGGACTTCCAACAAATGCAGATAGGATACTAGAACAGTTTGGCCGAAAAAGAAAAACAGTTACAGGTTATCCAAGAGATGCACAAGGATGATCCTAAGATTACAGAATTCGTCACAGAATCCATTTCCTTAAATGATCAACTACTGCAGCAACAGGAAGAATTGTGCCAAAGAATATCACAGTGGAACTCTTATTGCGAAATAAGTGATAAAATTACTAATCAAGTCATGGACTTAGGACATGATTACGATTTAATTGATAAAAGAGTTACTGAATATTTGGCTTGGCAAGAAACAGAGGAAAGGAAAAGGGTAGGCGCACCAATAATCAACGACACTCACAAAGAAATTCTCTTTAACAAGTGGGATGCACAAATGAGGAAAGCATAACAAGCGGCAGAAGAAGCAGCCACAGTAGCAAACAATGTCATTGACTGCATCAATGAAAATTTACACAGGGCAAATCTGATCTCAGAAACCACTCCAGGATATCTACCAAAAGTACAGCATATGCAGGCAGGTTGGAGATAGAAGGCTCAAGAAAATGAAGAATCAATCAAAAGATTAACTAAGTTGAATTGGGATTCTTACTAGTCATATTTGGTAAAACCACACAGCCAGTGCATGACTCTCAAATGTATCATCAATTCTGCCAAGAAGATGGCGCCAGCTCTTGCCGATTTCGTTTTTGCAGGACAGCTAAAGTCGGAAGTCAGCTAACCAACTCTCCTCAAACAAATGCTGAACGCTTGCAATTTCAAGGAATAGATACACAAATAGTTAGTTGTTAGTTTTAGTTTTAGATTCAATGTTAGTGTTAATTTTTCTTTATTTTTGCCTGAAATGAGGATGTTCATTTAAACCGTATCTTACATTTTTGTAATAAATTATTTTTAGATTTAGTTAGTAGTATTTAAACCCTTCTCATGCATTTAGAGAAGGGTCTTGAAATTTGTCAAAAACTTGTCCTCAGAACATGCACTTTTGCACCCTCCGAGGAGGTTTTGATGAATGAATGGAACAAGATTTATTGATATCTGCATTTAATATCTACTACTGATGTGTTTCACTTTTGTACTCTTAGTGGATGTTGGATTAAGAAGAGATAAATCATTATTGCTTGAATCTCATGAGTAGAACTAGTTATAAATGGTACTTTTATCTCTTAACTCTTTCTGCCTTTGTGTTAAAGTGATATTCATGTTCAGTTGTTTATGTATTGATGCGTGAATGCTTGAGTTATCATTTGGCAATTTTGTATGGTGATAGCTATTTATTTATGCTTAATATATGAGTAGCTTATTATGCGATATGTTTTTCACAACTATTTAGTTTAACTTTTTATACGAAGTGGTTTATCTTCATTGAATTCTTTTCTCATAACAGTTGAATGATATTTATTACCAATTGTTATTTGAAATCATTTTAGATCGCATAATGGAAAGATTACATCCCGGGTTAGTTTAGAATTAGATATTTTTGTTTAATAGAATAAAATTACATGTCATTAGATTAGATTTAGAATAAAAGCATTTTACTTAGGAACTTTTAGAAAGGAAATATCAATTCTCAACACACACACACATATATTGGGAAACTGGTCCCATATCCCCAGTCGGACCCACTATACCAAACGGAAAAGGAGCTGCTAACGAAGGTCCAGACCGGGTGGGTATCCCCCTTGTTGTAGACCCGATTTTCGAGGCTTCAACATATTTGGTGCTAGAAGGAGGGCACCGAACTGTGAATGACAAGTAAGTCTAAATCTAAACACCATTCTGAGAGTAAATCACCCTCGCCATCTCCCTTGACTTCTCCATCGCACTTTGAATCTTTAAATCTAGTGCAAGAAGTCGAAAGAACAACAGCCGCTACCACAAACCCTGACATTTCAGAGAAATCTACTATTGAACCTCCTGAAGTTGAATCTTTGATCCATAAACTTCAGCGATTCTCTATATCACCTCAAAGATCTAATAAATATCAAGGTAGTGTGACTTCGCAATATAACCCTGCTCATCCTCTCACTAGATTAAAGAGTGAAAAGTTTGGTGTTCAACCAACCGAGTTACCTCTCCCTACAAGGAAGAGAGAAAGAAATCACCTAAAGGGGCTGATAGCGAGACTCTTTCGTCATCATCATCCATCTCAACCTCTCCACCGCGAATTCAACCATCCACCCCTCCACTTCAGATTATTGTCCACCAGTCCACTAGAACTTCTACATTTGGTTCTCAATCATATGGAATCATAATATCCTCATCTTCCCAACCACAGGGATCATCTTCTTCACTTTCCTCTGTTAGTAGTTTAGCGATGGCCCAATCTCCATGGAATAACCTAAGGGCAGTCTTAATGCTTGCGCCGTTGAGTCAGATACCGACCCATCCTGAAAAATGGCTGCCTAAGTTTAATCCTAAAGCAGGCATGCTAGCGGAAGAACATATAAATAACTTTATGTTATCCATAAATCTCAATGAAGTTACTAATGAAGATGTTGTCGTCCGACTTTTTCCTTATACTCTGCAAGGAGCAACCAGATCATAGTATTTCTCATTACCGTCTGGATCTATCACTAGTTGGGATATCTTCCAAGAACAATTCTTGACTAAGTTCGGTGATGATAGGTCTACGACGACACTGATCAACGACCTATCTAACCTTAGGGCTGAGTCAAAAGAACCTATCAAAGATTTTAATTCACGTTTCAATAAACTGTTAAATAAAATTCCTACTGCTTCCAAGCCTAGCGAAGAAGTGCAAAGTGAATGGTACATCTCTGTTTTACCATCAAACATAGCAATATTTGTTGATAGGGCTAACAAAACAACTTTAGTTGACAATATGAAGTAAGCAATAGCAGTAGAGAAACATATCATAGCCTTAGAAAAGAAAAACGTGATAGATGAACCAAAATCCAAGAAGGTTACTTTTAAGGAAGACCCCAAGAAAAAACAATCGAAATATCTGTTTGATTTAGAAGGATTGCAGAAAGTTTTGAAAACCATGTCTAACGAAATGGTTGACATTAAAAAACAAGTAGCAGAAACTTCTTCTAAAAAGTCGTAAAAGCCTTATAAAAGAAACCCTTCGACCGATTCAAAGCTATCCAATGCTATCACAAGTGCTGAATCAAAAGAAGAAGAGGATATTGCCACTGAGGAACCTACCAATGAGGAAGAAGTTGTAGAGATACAAGGTATGTGGGATTTCATCCTCCCAGATGAAGAGGATCAAGAGGCATCGCCGGTTAGTACTCGAAGTAGAAATCAACTTGATCCTCCTCAACTTACTCCTAAGTCAAAGAGCGCAAGCTCAATGCCTAAGGAGAAAGTCACAGCCAAGAAAACGACACCTAAAGCGACTCAAACAAGCCCAGTCCAAACAGATTCATCAACTCCATTAAAAAGGTTGATAGTTTCGGATGAAATGGAGTATAATATCATAGAAGACATGAACAAGACTAGGGCTAGCATCACTTTTTGTGAATTGAGCAGGTTAAAACATCAACAAAAGGTACTTTTGAAAGAATTAAATGTTGTACCAGTTGCACCTCTGCCCGCTGTTGTAATCTCTCAAGCTTCCCATGAAATGGGAAGACCTCCAACTAATGTGATTAATAAAGTTGATCCAAACGATATTGCTTTAATTGGAGGAAGGTTGAGATCTCATACTCCCCCATTTCTTCTTACTTATGAAGTCTTCAACAAAAAATTGCATAATTGTTTAGTGGATTCTGGAGCTTCGTCTAATATCTTACCAAAGTCAATATGTGCAAAGTTGAATGTTCAACTGCAAAATTCTGTTGTGCGCATAGTTTAGTTGGATCGATCACAAGTTGAAGCGATGCAACAAATCTGGAAGGAGAAAATGAACCGATAGCATACAACAATAATATCATTGGCAACTACTCTGTTGATTCTTTCTTAGGAAATTTTAATGCTCACATTTCACCTTACTTAGAACATTCTATTTTATCTCAAGTAGAAATTTTTTCTCAAATAATTAATTTTATAGATAGTCCTGTAAATAAATCTTTATTTTGGAAGTTATTTTTTGACGGTTCTAAGTCTAATGAAGGAGCAGGAGCAGGATGTATGTTAATCAGTCCAGAAAGAAACAAAACTATGCTAACTTGTAGACTCAAGTTCGATTGCACTAATAATACCGCAGAATACGAGGCTTTAGTCCAAGGATTATATAAAGCAATCAGATTAGACATCAAATATCTACAAGTTTTCGGAGATTCTGAAATTGTAATAAGACAGGTATGCAATACTATACATTGTTTATCAGGTCATTTAAAGCATTACCAATGTTTAGTTCAAGATATGACTGAACACTTTATGACTCCAGAATACTAGTGCAGACCTCTTAGCTAACGTAGCTTCCAAGCTCATTCCCTCAGAAGACTATAGCCCTGATCGATTTTCAATCGAATTAATCTTTAGACCCTCGATTCCTGATAACATTACCAATTGGAGGATTTTCAACGATGATCCTGATATTGTAAGCTTCCTCACATCTGAAGGATCTTACACCAATCAGATAATTGATGAGGACCAACATGACAGACAATTGCAATAGGAGAGCACTAATAATGCTATGCCAAAGTCAGTAGTCAAGTTAGATAACCTATATGATTCTAGCAATTCAAAACTTCAAAGTTCAACATTGAACTATGAATTAGTAAATCTAGGAACTGATACCAAACCTCAGAATATCAACTAGGCCTTGGCCTAGCTCCTGAAGAAAAATTAGTGTACGTTCGTCTCTTGAAACAATACAAAAGTGTCTTTGCTTGGAATTACGATGAACTTAAAACTTATGACACTTCTATCATCCAACATACTATCCCAATGATAAACGATGAAAAACCTGTCCAACATAAGCTGAGAAAGATCCATCCCAATCTAGAAAACTAGATTAAATCTGAGCTCAATAAGTTATTGAAAGCCAAAATCATTTTTCCCGTTCGACATTCTAAATGGGTTTCCAACATGGTTCCCGTTAGAAAGAAGAACGAAGACATTAGAATTTGCATTGACTTTCGAAATCTTAACAAAGCCTGCCAAAAAGATAATTTTCCTTTACCTCCCATGGAGCAAATACTGCAGGCAGTTGCAGGATCAGAATTGATGTCCTTTTTGGATGGTTTCTCTGGCTACAACCAAGTATTGGTCCATCTAGATGATCAATTAAAGACCACATTCAGAACCAAATGGGGCATTTATGCATATCAAAAGATGCCTTTTGGCCTGATTAACGCTGGTGCCACATTTCAGAGGGCCATGGACATCGCATTTAAGGGATTGGTAAACAAATCAGTAGTAATCTACTTGGATGATATAACTGTATACTCCAAGAAATGAGGCAATCATCTTAGAGATTTAAAACAGATCTTCCAATGTTGTCAAAGGTATGGAATTTCACTTAACCCAAAAAATCCTTTTTTGCATTAAGTGAAGGAAAGCTTCTTGGATTCATAGTGTCAAAATCTGGAATTCATATTGATCCTAACAGAATCAAGGATATTTCCAAAATACCCCTACCTCACAACAAGAAAGCTATGCAATATTTCTTTGACCAGATTAATTTTGTAAAGAGATTTGTTCCAGATTTTTCAAGGATCGTATCTCCTTTACAAGAAATGATTAAAAAGAATTCAATCTTCAAATGGGGCCAAGATGAATATGAAGCATTCAATCTGATCAAACAAGCAATTATTAACGACCCATCTTTATCAACTCCAAATTTTTCTGATCCTTTCATTTTATATACATTTGCCTCTGATAGATCATATACTGCGATACTCACTCAAGCAAATCAAGACAAGACAAAAGCTCCAATTTCTTTTTTCAGTTCAAATCTACAGGGTGTTGTGTTAAATTATTCAGACATAGAGAAACAAGCATATGCTGTTTTCAAAGCAATTAAATATTTCAGACCCTTTCTGCTTAAAACGCATACAAAAATCATAGTACTGTTTCTAGCGGTAAGAAATCTCTTAGTATAGAAAGATGTGGGTGAGAAAAGAGCCAATTGGGTTACTGCCTTACAAGAATATGACGTAGAAATCAAACTAGCAAGTATTGTAAAAGGTCAAGGCTCTTATGCAAAATGTTGGCTGGAGCATCACTTATTTCTGAAATACCATCTGCAGAGATACACATATACGAGGTAAGCCTAAACGATGTTGAATCATTATACGCTGATATCATATTTTATCTAAAGAATGGATATGCTCCTCCAAACCTCGATTACACCAAGAAAAGAGCTCTAAGGTTGAAGGATAAACAATATCAGCTCGTGAACAATGTACTTTTTAGAATGAATTATGATTCTGTTCTCCTTAGATGTATTGAGAAATCTGAAGCTGAAAAGGTCTTGCAGGAACTCCACGATGGGCCAGCAGGTGGACATTATGCTGGAGATGCTACTGCACATAAAATCCTCTGCGCAGGCTATTACTGGCCTACACTATTCAAAGACTCGCATAGCTACGTAAGGAAATGTCAAGTTTGTCAAACTGTTGCTAGGAGACAAAATAAACCATCATTGCCGCTGCAACCAGTCAATAATGAACAATCTTTTGATCAATGGGATTGGACATAATAGGTAAGATCGTTCCTCACTCTTCTAAACATCATAGGTATATCCTTACGGCAATAGATTATTTTACTAAATGGGTAGAAGTCGTTCCTCTCAAGACGGCTAATTCCAAACACATCATTGAGTTCATAGATCATTTCATAATCACCAGGTTTGGTTTACCTTTTGCTTTGATGTTTGATAATGCATCATATTTTTCTGGCAATGCTATGACTGAATTTGCACTCACAAGAGGTTTTAAGCTTAAATACTCTGCCAATTATTACCCAAAGGGAATGGGTTAGCTGAATCTATGAATAAAACTTAATCAGAATAATTAAGTGAACCATTGATCAAAATCAAAAAAATTGGCATAAGTCTTTAATATATGCTTTATGGGTAGATCAAATAACGCAGAAAGTCTCCATTTGCACTTCTCCCTTTAATTTAGTTTATGGGAAAGAAGTGGTTCTTCCAACTCATCTAGAAATTCCCTCTTTGGCCTTAGTTCAATATATTGATGAAGCACCGACTTCTTCCTTACAACTAAGGCAATTGGAAATAATTAAGCTAGAAGAGCAACGAGAACAGGCCAAAATAACTCATGCCCATCACCAAGCATTAGTAAAAGCTTCTTTTGATTCAAACATGATATCCAGAAAGGACTTTCAGATGGGAGATCGAGTTTTAAAATGGGACAAGACTCATGAGGAAAAAGGGAAACATACGAAATTTCAACGAATGTGGCTTGGCCCTTTCCAAATCGCAAAAGTCATAGGTCCATCTACTTTTATATTACAGGATTTAACATGAATAAGAGAGTCTTTACCTGTTAATGGACAAATCCTCAAAAAATACTTTCCAAAGGAGATCATTCTTCTATTTTTGTAGATTAGTTTTTCTTTATTTTCATAATAAAACCAGTTGTAAATGGTTACGTTTTGAATTCACGAAAAAGACAAGTATCTCTTTTAGATTTTTCTTTTTCGCTTGTATAAATAAAATTCTTTTAGTAAATTGATCATTATTATTGAAAGATACAATTAAAGGCTCTAGGATCGGAAATGATACTAGTTTCAACCTTGTAAATTTTGATAAAAAGCGACCTTTAGTGAGAAATTGTTCTATATCAGTCCAATGAAAGGTATCAATAACAAAACAAAGGTTCTTTGTAGAAAATCTCTTTCCAAAAAACTCTACCATTGTCGTCCATAGCTATCTTAAGGAAACAATGACTTCCTCCCCACCTAGGGAATTACAACCTTCAGGGAATAATCCAATGATACACTTTAACTTAAAGAGTAAGAGGTCTCATCAAAAGTCGACTTATCATGATCATAGATGTTATAGCTTGCTAACTTTTCCAATGCTGCATACCACAACAGGGCAATGACTCAAGATTGTTGCAATCAAAAGACAAGGGGTTTCATCATGAGCAAGCTTGTTCAACAAAGTTATAAATCAAGTGAGTGGCACTGTCATAAATTAGCTACCAAACCAAGACATTGTTCTTTAAGGGTTAAAAGAAAATGAAAGCAATAAGTGTGGATATGGATTTCTCTTTGAAAATTGTATTTTTCTCCAAGTAAGATACAGGATCATGGCTGGGTAACAGGTAACGTTGTCGAGGCTATAAACACCTGCTGGCAGCAGAGGCTCTACCTACGACAAATGAGCATATTTAAAACTGATTTACATAGAAGGCTTTGTTTTTATCTTTATAAACCAAGTAGTGACTGATGTAGATACAATAACTAGCTTGAGGAAGTAAATAATCAAAGTTAAATATAGAAGAAATTAAATATCATTGATAGATGAAAGAATCATGTACTTTGTCTTTCTATAATAAAGTTTGATTTTCTAGAAAATTTTCTGTTTTGGAAGTTTAGAAAATTCAAAAGAAAAGCAGAGATAACTGGTTCTTCCAAGTGAATAGCCAATTGTTGTGGGAAGCAACAACCCCCCTTCTTATTTAGTTTTATCACTAATACTAAATAAGTGGGGACCCTTATAAAAAACTAACAAATCGATTAGTGCTTGTATTTCCTTTTTAATAAAACTTACTATCATAAACTTAGGAGAATACCCTCAGAAAATCTAAAAAGCTTAAGTTTTATGATAAGTTAGGATAAGTTCATTCCTTAAAAAATATATCGCATCGCAAAAAGGGTAATGGATACCTCCCTACAAGCGGAATTATAAAATTGCGAGATCACGATGCGAAACTACACACTAAAAACATTCATCACATCACATGCTTCAAACATTATTTACGTTGAAACACCTCAAACCGCCGATATGAGATATGCGATGGCGCATATCACAAATCACATTTTGTAGAAAACACATTAATGGATGATTGACATACGCTACGATATTGCGATTCCGTGATATTGTGATCTGCGATATTGTGATATGCGATATTGTGATCTGCAATATTGTGAAGCAAATCGTAAATTACCTCATCGCAAATCTTTAGGACTCATTGTTTGAAAAATTTGTTTCAACCAGGTCATGCACGTTAATGCTAATCAATGAGTTAGTTGGAAATTATTAATGAAATATGTTTTTGTGCTGATCGAAGAGCCATTTCAGGTAAGGTGGTATATTTTATATGTCTTCGGCATTTAAAGCTTTCCCATCACCTTTTTCTTATCATTATTATCACCCCATTTGTAAACTGCAGGAATGAAGAGCAGAGAACTACACAAAGCAGTGTTCAGGATATTATGGGAAAAAAGGGCAAAGCTTCGAGTTCTGAAGACAAAGAAATGACACCCTTGTATACAGACACCGCCTGTAACAAAGATGTTGGTATTACTACTTGGGAAGGTATGTACAATCTACTTGAGGAAGAAAATCCCAAATTGATGGAGGTTACAGCTACTGCAGGCTCACATGGGTCCTCTGAGGCGTCTATTATAGAGCTAGTTTGCTCGTTCTTGCATCGGATAGCGGCAAGACCCAAAATTATTCCATACATGGACATGGTTAAATGGGTACTGGATAGCGCTGACATTACAAACAGACAATTTAAGACTCACGGTCAAGGACTCATTGGCTCGTTCACTCCACAAAATTTAAAGCTCATGTATCATTTACCAGAGCCATAGGTGACTTATAACAAACAGTTCATGGAGAAGTTTGCTAAAGAAAATGAAGATTTGGCAGAATGCACCAAGGACTGGTCAAGAAGAGACGAACCACTAAAAAAGGATAAGCATGGTATGTATAGTACTGGTTCTCTCACCTCCCTGTATTGCTTTGTTGCTGCTATGCTCTGTAGACTTTTTGGGAAGCCAGACATTAACAAATTTTCATTTGAATGGCTACCATCATTGGATGCCGCAATTAATGCTACTGTTGTAGATTGGGCTAAGATATTGTTTGACAACTTAGCCACAACCATTTTGAATTATCGGTCTAAAAGAACTATGTCTCAGAGAATTTATCCCCCTTTCTACTTATCTGCGTATGTGATGGATGCAATCTATTATATTTCCAAGTTTCCTTTAATGGGTTGGAAATGGACAACTCAAGATCTCTTACCCATTCATACTTATCACAAAGAATTGTGGGATTCCAAGTTCACTCTGCATTTCTATAAGATTTGTCATGGAATCATGTTGCCTCTGTACAAAATGTTGTATGATAAAGATGCTCCAATAAATTCTCCCAAAGTGGAGGTCGATATACCCATTGTTGCGAGATGGTTTGGAGAAGAACTATTTACATATGTCAGGGTATTCGAAAGTCTCACTTCTCCTCATGTCTTACCTTTATATGTTCCTAATAAACTACTGGCACGAGAGATTGCTTATCAAACCTATGGAGAAGGAGGTATGACCAAAGATTTGAAGGACAAGAAGAAGGCCATTTGGCCACAATTTCGTGTGGCTTGTGGGGCCTTTTCTGTAGGTTTTAATCATGTATAGAAATTACCTGCATACGAATTCAAAATCACAGAAAAAATAAAAATGCGAGAGCATAACACATAAAACACATATACACAGAGATTTCCCACTGGATCCCAAAACCGGGACTGCCAGCTTGATTTTTCATTATGTTCCTTTCAATGTTACAATACATATTTATACATGCCGAAGCATCCAATACCATGGACCGAAAACCATCGCGTCCAAAATCATGGATCGAAAAACCATAGGTAGGTTTGCCCAACCTAATATAGGGTCCAAAAAAAAAAATTCCCGGGGCGCAGGGGCGCTACTGACCCCCCTCAAACCCCCCCGAATAGGGGGGGCTGCCGCCCCCCTTTTGACCCCCCACTGCGTAATCGGCGCAAAAAAGGTGGGGCTCCGCCCCCCCTCTAACCCCCCGGTTCACTACTTAGGTTAGTCGTGGAAAGAATATAACATAACCCAACATTTTCATTGTTTGATGTAGGACACACATTCAAAGAAGTAAACAACATAACATGTCTACGATTGTTCAAATTTCTAGGAAGACCGTTCGACCCTCATGATATTGCTAAAAATTTCACTACTGCAGTCAAAATAAAGGTGTTTTCTAAAGAAGATGATCTTTTTGATGACATGTTCCAACAGAAAGGTACACTTAAAGAAGTTCTGCATTCGGTCCAAATGCAATTTCCTCTAGCAAAATTTCAAGAGTTCAAGATATACAGGGAAAGGAGGTTAACTAATATCCCTTTGGATAAATTACGCTTGGAACCTATAAAGGAACCAACTCCCAGTATTAGTCTCAGTGGGAGTTCAGGCACAAACAGATCTAAATCTAAGTCCGAGTGAGAAACGTCAGAACACTCTAAGAGGTCTGAAACTGACCATGATAAAAGCGAAGGGTCAGTGAGGGAGACTGCCCAGTCAAAGGAGCTCCCACAACAACAGGTTTTGACCTCTCCACAGCTAGATCCTCTCCCTCTCATCGTCCAACCACCATTAGTCATAACCGAGCTAGATAAAGAATGGGATACATTCAATGATTTAATCAATATTGAAGGACAGAGCACAAAGACACCTGAGATTAATGTACAGGAAACAAAAGATATAGTCACAGGAACAATTAGTAATGTCTTAGAAATGGAACATATTCCCATTACCCCATCCTCTGAACTTATGCTCTAAATAGAGGAAATTCCTCCTCTTGATGTATTTTACAGTCCACAGCATAAGGCGGTGGTGAGAAGACAAAGAAAGAAAAGGAAATTGGAAAACATGCTTTCTCATGATGCAAAGCAATTAGACATCCTATGGCAAGATCCTACCACCAATCCCACTGAAAATCTCACCAAATTATCCCAGATCGTAGGAGCATATGCCTCTGCTACCATTGATAAAGCATCTAAGGTACAACAACTATTGAAAGAGAAAGAAGATCAAATACAGGTTTTGCCACAACATCTGCAACAAGCCAACACCAACAACGAAGCACAAAAACAACTTGAAAGATTACAACATGACTTCCAACAAATTCAGATAGGATACCATAACAGTTTGGCTGAAAAATAAAAACAGTTATAGGTTATCCAAGAGATGCACAAGGATGATCCTAAGCTAACATAATTCTTCACATAATCCATTTCTTTAAATGATCAACTACTGCAGCAATAGGAAGCATTGTGCTAAAAAATATCATAGTGGAACTCTTATTGCAAAATAAGCGATAAAATTACTAATCAAGTCGTGGACTTACGACATGATTATGATTTAATTGATAAAAGAGTTACTGAATATTTGTCTTGGCAAGAAACAGAGGAAGGGAAAAGGGCAGGCGCACCAATAATCAACGACACTCACAAAGAAATGCTCTTTAACAAGTGGGATGCACAAACCAGGAAAGCATAACAAGCGGCAGAAGAAGCAGCCACAGTAGCAAACAGTGTCATTGACTGCATCAATGAAAATTTACACAGGGAAAATCTGATCTCAGAAACCATTCTAGGATATCTACCAAAATTACAGCATCTGTAAGCAGGCTGGAGATAGAAGGCTCAAGAAAAGGCAGAATCAATTAAAAGATTAACTAAGTTGAATTGGGATTCTTACTGGGCGTATTTGGTAAAACCACACAGCTAGTGCATGAATCTCAAATGTATCATCAATTCTGTCGAGAAGATGGCGCCAACTCTTGCCGATTTCGTTTTTGCAGGATAGCTAAAGTCGGAAGTCGGCTAGCCGACTCTCCTCAAACAAATGCTGAACGCTTGCGATTTCAAGGAACAAATACATAAATAGTTAGTTGTTAGTTTTAGTTTTAGATTTAGTGTTAGTGTTAATTTTGCTTTATTTTTGCCTGAAATGAGGATGGTCATTTAAACCGTATCCTACATTTTTGTAATAAATTATTTTTAGATTTAGTTAGTAGTATTTAAACCCTTCTCATGCATTTAGAGAAGGGTCTTGAAATTTGTCAAAAACTTGTCCTCAGAACATGCACTTTTGCACCCTCCGAGGAGGTTTTGATGAATGAATGGAATATGATTTATTGATATCTGCATTTAATATCTACTACTGATGTTGCAGTTTTGTACTCTGAGTGGATGTTGGATTAAGAAGAGATAAATCATTATTGCTTGAAGCTCATGAGTAGAACTAGTTATAAATGGTACTTTTATCTCTTAACTATTTCTACCTTTGTGTTAAAGTGATATTCATGTTCAATTGTTTATGTATTGATGTGTGGATGCTTGAGTTATCATTTGGCACTTCTGTACGGTGATAGCTATTTATTTATGCTTAATATATGAGTAGCTTATTATGCGATATGTTTTTCACAACTGTTTCATCTAAATTTTTATACGAAGTGGTTTATCTTCATTGAATTCTTTTCTCATAACAGTTGAATGATCTTTATTACTATTTTTTATTTGAAATCATTTTAGATCGCATAATGGAAAGATTGCATCCCGGGTTAGTTTAGAATTAGATATTTCTATTTATTAGAATACAATTACATGTCATTAGATTAGATTTAGAATAAAAGCATTTTGCTTAGGAACTTTTAGAAAGGAAATATCAATTCTCAACACACACACACACATATATTGGGAAACTGGTCCCATATCCCCATTCGGACCCACTATACCAAACAGAAAAGGAGTTGCTAACCAAGTTTCGGACCAGGTGGGTATCCCCCTTGTTGTAGACTTGATTTTCAAGGCTTCAACACTTCCCAAGAGCATCTCGAGAGGAAGCAACTTTCCCAACAATAATGTGGTCATATGGTGAAGAAGGGGCTAATAGACCCTCATCCAAACCATGAGTAGTAGTCTTTAGGGTAGCACTCCTGTGAAAACCCGTGGGTAGTTGAATCTAGAAATATTTTGCGAGTTGGATTCCACTGAAGACGAAGCGATCCATTCGACGCCTCAAGATGATGAGGGGATATTGAAGTTAGTGGATGAGTACAATATGCATTAGAGAAATTTTGAGGTTTGAAATGGGCCTCCTAAGGAATATTGTAAAATATTAGTGGAAATAATAAAATAAGATTAGATTACATCATCAAATTTTAGAGGGGGAAAAAAACTAATTTTAAAACTTATCTCCCTACGGTTTCACTCAAAATTTTGAGTGGGAGAACTCGTTGGATGTGGAATTTAATTCCTCATCCAAAGAGTACCCATGTTGCATACTTTTGATGGACTTCACTACACAAAAAACGAGAAACATGTAAAAAAAACATGATTGTAATAACATTTTTCATGTAGCATGGTCCATAAAAAATATGCAACATAGGTACTCCATGGATGAGGAACTACATTATGCATACGACAAGTGCAACTGCATGAAATTTGAGTAAAATTGTAGGGAGATAAATTGAAAATACGAGTTGAAAAAATAATTTTTATTTTTTATGTTTTAATCTTTTTACTTTTTTACTTCAAAAATGGTGAATCATCCTTTAATCCTATTGGTTCTTATAAAGTTGATTTTGGTTGTACATTTTTGTTTTGAGACGCATTTTAGACCTCAAAATTTCTCTAATAAAGGTAAAACCCTAGCATCTAGGTTAATATCTTTTGAACCCTCCACCACATCTCCCACCGCTAGTAAATCAACCTTATATTTGTCAATGCCCAAGAGAGGGACTTTTGGACCAAAAGCACACTTGTCTGGACATGATGCCTTAAGTTGTCTAGTTTGGTGACATGCCATACATGTAAAAGGTACCTTCCAAAAATCCAACCACTGGCATAATGATGATGCGCCCATAGTGATGTTCAGATGCTTCAGTAACCCCAATGACAAATCCATTTCCACTAGGACCTAAAGGATATTCTTTTCCAATACTACAACAAATTTCTCATCAAATAAAATAAAACGCCTGACACAATCAACAACCAATTTGTTACCCAGTCCATAATTCGAGGGGAAAACCAACCAATTTCACTGAAAAGTACTGAGACTTTGGTTTGTGTACCAATGGATTAAACCCAATACTCCAATATTGTAGCCTCGTTATAGATCTTAATTAAGTCCCCTCATCTAGGAAGTGGAAATGTATCTAGTAATTCACCAATAATCTTATTGTAAAACAATACCCCGTGGTTTCCAATTTATCGAAACCAAAGATTTGATTTGAGAATAAGAAAGAGAAATGTAAAAAAAATACGCATCAAAATACAACAAGCTAATAAACTTGTTGCCCTATTAAAAAACATAAGACCAAGTGACAACCCACTCTTTTCATTTATTCTATGAGGAGTCATCTTCACTCGTCTTCCCTTTAATTGAGTCGAGGACAATAAAATACTTATTGAGTCGAGGACAATAAAATACTTTGGTCCAGACCAAAGTGACAACCCACTCTTTTCATTTATTCTATGAGAAGTAGTCTTCACTCGTCTTCACTTTAATTGAGTAGAGGAAAATAAAATACTTTGGTCATTCTAAGGCTAGGTAGTCTACATTTTAATTGAGTTGGGGATTGGAAATCAATATTATATTTTCAAATAGAGTAAGATTTATCATATATAGATGTATATAAATAAATTTTAAATCTAATTATATCCCTCAATCTTAATCTTTATAGTGTTTGTTATTTTATCCATAATTATCCTAAGATACAGTCTGGCATGATATAATACTCGTTCATCATGTGCAAACACATGTAGCATAAGCAAATATAGTGTAAAGAGTTAAAAAGTGCTTTTGCATTTTTCCAGTTCTCTAATTCGAGTTTAAATACAGAGGCAACGATAAAGTAATAGATTCTAGCAGAATAAGTGGAAGGAGAAAAAGAGTAATCGAGAATGAAAAATCATATCACCGAGTGCTCACCTCCCCTTGTGTCACGCCCCCAAGCCTACGGTGGTCTTTCAGCCGTGTCGGCGAGGTGCGACACCACCGAACACTTTCTTTTTAACAATACTCGTGCACATGGACTATGCCTAATTCACTTTATCCTACTTAGTTTGTGATTCTCAACCAAGTATTATTATGTTATCCTTTATACCAATGAACACCCATACACATTCATTATCAACAACATTATACAAGAGAAATGCAACAATATAAAGGGAGGGGCAACTCCCTGTAATATGAGTCTGCCCAACAATATATTATACAATCTTTCGTTTTTACAATGCACAAGTTAAATCTTGGGAAACCCCAAATTTACACTTAGCCAATTTTTCACAACTTCGGCAAACTCGGTTGCCCAGCTCGTCGGCACCTCCGCACGGTCGCCACACGACTCACCAACCCTTCGTTCACCTTGTCGCATCGTCGTGTCGTATGCCCAACTCGGGCGTGCCTCCAAGTCGCCACCCACGGGCGCCTCCAACCGAGACACACCTCCATTCACAATCTCAACGCATCACCGTTTCATCGTGCATGGCGCACCCTCACCCGGCCGCCCGTCCGCACGCCCATCGTTCACCCGTTCAACTTCGCCCAAGTCGCCGCACGACTTCACCCGGGTCGCCACACGACTTCACCCGGTTCGCCCGAACGACCTCACCCGGATCGCCACACGACCTCGCCCGGGTCACCCGAATGACCTCACCCGGGTCGCCACACGACCTCGCCCGGGTCGCCCGAACGACTTGCCTGAACGACCTCCCGAACGACCTACCCGAACAACTGTCCGAACGACCTCCCTGAACGACTTGCCCGAACGACTATCCGAACGACCTCCCTGAACGACCTGTCCAAACGACTGCCTGGACGACCTGCCTGAACGACTTTCCTGAACGACTTTTTCGAACGACTGCTCGAATGAGTTTCCTGAACGACTGTCCGAACGAGTTTCCCGAATGACTTTCCTGAACGACTGTCCGAACGAGTTTCCCGAACGACCGTCCGAACGATTTTCCCGAACGACTGTCCTGAACGAGTTCACATTGTTGATCAAATGCTTGATGGTCATTTGCCTCCAAACGCCCTCCAATATATACGGGCGGGTGGCGGGTTGTGTCAACCGGCCGACCCACACAAAACGCCCGGCTGACTCGTTCATAATGTGTTGTCTCACCCCCGAGGATGGTCGGCCCACCCATCTCATGGGACCGCCCCCTCAACTCGCCCAATACCTTATAAACTTGCCCAACGTTCGTTTCATTTCATGTTTCGCACGCACTTCGCATGGTGGAGTCGCCTTACCCGTCGCACGAACCGCAGGTCCTGACATCCTCCCGCACTGGAAGTCATTGTCGTCCTCGACAATATCTCATCCTAGAAAGCATCTGTCACCAAGATCACCATACCAAGGTATACACCCATCGGTATGTCATACATCGGAAATCATCTCAATCCATGACCATCGACCACCCTGTCACAATCTCCACATGCTGCTCTCCATCGTGGAAGGCTGGTCCCTCCATCTCAAGCTACATGTCCACTGCAAAATCTCGTGCCGACCTCATCATGTGTCATCCCATGTGAACTGCTGCCATGATACTCCAACACGATGCTAACACATCTCTGCACACTTCCGGACCCCATGTTTGAACTAGTCAGATGGCTAGTCCAACTGTCATGCTCAAACCATGAGAGTGAACATCCTCATGCCACCATCAGTCGTTTCTCTGAACATCCCTGTCACATCCTGAACTCGACCAAGAATCCATCTCCATATAAGTATAATCCATGATCAGGTCCATGAAGTAGTCCTCATCTCATCTGCAACATGCTATCCAAGGTGGTTGAGTCTCGGCTCAACCCATGCCCAAGTGTTGCCACCAAGGCATCATCATCATCGTAACTCCATCACTCCAAAGTGTCTCATATCGATCCTCTACATCAAGTCACTCTTTCAAGCCATGCCCAAACATGTACTTTGAAAGTATGCACCCCATCCTACATCAAAGTCTCTGACCTCAGCTCCTCAATGCATCAGATCCTCTAAGTCCACCATATATGAATCCCCCAAAAGTCACAACAACCTCATGTAATCATGAGCTCCATAAGCCATCTCCAACCAACATCTCACCAAGCATACAAGTCTCGACCCAAAGGTCTCTGCAAGATGCCTCAACTCTCCATGTAGTAAGAATGCCCCATAGTCTGCTCACAACCCCATCCAAGTCCATGGCCTTGCTGTACAAGAGTGCACAACCTCTCCATCAACTCATAAGTAATAAGTCTCCATGTCACATCAGCAAATCCACCTACACAACATCCCTGCTTTGGCACTCCTCATTGGATGCCCATAAGTGACACCTCTACAAGTGCTCCCACATAATGTCCCTGCATAAGATTGCCATGTTCCATGTCTCCAACCTGATGTCCATGACTAAGTTGTCCATGTAGTCCAACCAAGTAGACCCATCACAACAATCGGTCATCCCTATCCAAGCTACAATCTTCGGTCTAGTGAACTTGGTCACCCAACCATATCATCGTCATATGAGTCTCTCCCATCATGGCTCCCCCACTGAAGGTTCCACCAAGACTTGCTCTTGGTCTCGGCCACGAGAAGTCCACCCAAGAGTGTGCCCTCCAATCTTTCCATGAGTCATGCTGGGCACTTAGCCAATGTGACTAAAGCATGACCCATTCATCCACAATGATCATCAAGTCCCACCCTTGTCACGGGCCTTTGTACCTTCTACCATAAGGTCACAACCAACCCCAACAAGTCCTGCAACAATCAACAATCCTTGTTTCTCCATACGAGGTCTCATCATAAACATCCATGGTAAGATGCTCCCTAGCATCGGAAAACTAGCTTTGCCCTTCCCTGCATGCGGTTCATCTACCAAATGCTCAAATGAAACACAAGTATCAAATGTACTTACATCATCATCATCATGAGGTTCCTCCATGAGAGTGCCCTCATCCATACATTTATGCAAACTGCATGATCCTGGTCCAACTTGATCAATCTCAAGTTCATCCTCCATCATGATCATGTCTGCAACATCTTCAATTATCACGGCTTCCTCTTCCTTGTTTGCACAATCTGCAACTTCATCTTGCTCCATTGTCCATCCAAGTTGAAGAAGCTCATCTTCAACATTCTTTTCCAAGACTGCAAGCTTCTCTCGAATACGGGGATTCTCCTTTTTCAACCGCTTCAACCTGTATAAGGTAAGCAAGAGCTTCCCTTCGCATTCTTCCAAACCTGTCATGCCTTGTTCTTCGTTTGGTCCACAGACGCCCAAACCGTGTACACCTGCCCACACGCAGTCCCACTTGACCACCTGACAAGTGCCCAAATCGTATGACCAGCACGTAGTACCGTCTGCCCAATTCCACGACACCTGGTTCCAACCTTTACCAGCTTCACCAAGTCCCCTGCAACCATGAACCGGCCCTTGTTTCACTTGTATATGAAACTAGCTTCCTTCACCTGCAAGTACCTGCTTCCACTGTCACGAGCAACCATGCTCAAACCAGCTCCAACCGAGCTCTGATACTAACTGTCAAGTTGTGTATCAGCTTTCATCCGCAAGCTTCACCAGCTCTGATACCAACTGTCACGACGCCAACGGCGGCGGTGGTCTTTCAACCGTGCCGGCGAGGTGCGGTTGCCCAACGCATCGACACCTCTGCACGGTAGCCGCACGACTCACCAACCCTTCGTTCACCTCGTCGCACCGTCGTGTCGTATGCCCAACTCGGGCGTGCCTCCAAGTCACCACCCACGGGCGCCTCCAACCGAGACACACCTCCGTTCACAATCTCAACACATCACCGTTTCGTCATGCACGGCGTGCCCTCACCCGACTGCCCGTCCGCACGCCCACCGTTCACCCGTTCAACTTCGCCGAAGTCACCGCACGACTTCACCCGGGTCGCCACACAACTTCACCCGGTTCGCCCGAACGACCTCACCTGGGTCGCCACACGACCTCGCCCAGGTCACCCGAATGACCTCACCCTGGTCGCCACACGACCTTGCCCGAGTTGCCCGAACGACCTCCCGAATGACTTGCCTGAACGACCTCCCGAACGACCTGCCCGAACGAATGTCCGAATGACCTGCCTGAACGACCTGCCTGAACGACTGTCTGAACGACCTGCCTGAATGACTTTCCTAAACGACTGCTCGAACGAGTTTCCTGAACGACTGTCCGAACGACTTTCCCGAACGACTTTCCTGAACGACTGTCCGAATGAGTTTCCCGAACGATTTTCCCGAACGAATGTCCGAACGGCTTTTCTGAACGAGTTCACATTGTTGATCAAATGCTTGATGGTCGTTTGCCTCCAAACGCCCTCCAATATATACGGGCGGGTGGCGGGTTGTGTCAACTGGCCGACCCACACCAAACGCCCGGATGACTCGTTCATAATGTCTTGTCTCGCCCCGGAGGATGGTCGGCCCGCCCAACTCATGGGACCGCCCCCTCAACTCGCCCAACACCTTATAAACTTGCCCAACGTTCGTTTCGTTTCATGTTTCACATGCACTTCGCATGGTGGAGTCGCCCTGCCCGTCGCACAAACCGCAGGTCCTGACACCTTGCTTATGGGAAAAGGAGCCATTTTTCCCAATCGATGATTTAGGGCATCAGTGAATGGAAATAGACGATTTTTCCAATCCCGCACAAAGAATTTTGGATGGCTTTGTAGCAAATATAGAGGGCATGTGTGGCTTTTATCGTGCACCACCTGAACTATTTTGTCATGTCTCTGCTACCATTTAAATTGTTAATTTCGAAAATATTTTGGAATTGTATGGAAATGAGTGAGGTTTTTTTTATTTATTTATATTTTTATATTATTTTATCAATTTGATTAGAATTATAATTTTTATTATTTTTTATTTATTGATTCCAGAATATTTTAGAGTTAGAGATGATTTGAAAAATATCTCCAAAACTAATTTAAAGGGAATTTATAACTATCACGTATTGGTGAGTCTATTAAATTAATTTTTAAATTATTATAGTTAATAATAAAGCTTTTGAAGTTTTTTTTTGTTTTTTTTTTTTTAATTTATCTATTTAATCACCAGAGATTTATTGAAATTACAAGTTTGACAGATGAACTCTATCAAAGTGCCCTAGGATTTTTGAGGGTGCTAAATCTATATATACACTAAAAAAAACTCCATAAATTCTCACATATAGACAACTCCATTAGACTAGCCTAGATCTATTTAACTCCATATATACACTTGTCAACAAGGATGAAATTTCTTATGTAAAGACCTCTTTTAAAGTGAAAAGATATTTGATCCCCTCTGTGTTTGGTATATCCAAAATTTCTATCTAAGCTAGTTTAGTTATTAATTGCTTATGATTATAATTATGGTTATTAACTTTTTTTATATCTAATTTATTTTTATTTTTATTGAGTCAAAATGTTTTATTATTAATTATAATTCTTGGTAGATCCAAAATTTCTATCTAAAACTAGTTTAGTTATCAATTGCTTATAATTATAATTATAGTTATTAATTTATTTTTTTATCTAATTTATTATATTTTTATTGAATCAAAATATTTTATTGTTAATTATAATTATTAATTATTGTAGGTCAATACATGGCATTACAACATTTCTTCTATAACACCATAAGGAAAAAGACTACATCACATGACTTTATTTTTATTAATGACTTATAATTATAATTATAATTATTAAATTTTTTTTTTCTATGTTAAGACTAACCTAAGTACCCACGGGGATTTGAACCGGTGACCTATCGCAAGGAGTGCCTTAACAGCGCACCCATTCACCGTCAATCCAAAGCCCCGTGGGCCTTATAATTATTAATTTTATTTCTTAGCTATTTTTTTATTTTATTTTTATTAAGTCACACTGTTTTATTATTAATTATTTTAGGTCAAGACATGGCATTATAACATCTCTTCCATAACACCCCAAGAAAAAAGACTATATCAAATGACTTACTTTTATTAGTGTAACTAAAAAAAAAAAAAAACAAACAAACTTGCGATAAATGTCATGATATAAAATAAAATAAGAACAAAGAAAATCAAGATTTAAAAATCTTGTGATAAATGACATGATATAAATATTATTTAAAAATAAAAAAAAATAGGAATTATTTTAACCTGTTAATCCTCTCATGAGGATGTGGAAAGGCTAATACAAGATATTAACTCCTAACTATGAAGGAAAAAATAATTGGAATTGGTTGTGCTTAAAGTGGAATAAAAAAAAAATCTTCTTATGTCAATTTTTCATTTATTTTTCATTTAAGAGAGAGAAGAATAATAAAAAGAATCTTCATTTTATGTCAATTTTCTTGATGAGAGAGAAGAAAAGAGAGTACCTGGACTGCAATAATAATTTTCTATGGCTACAAATAAATAGAGAGTACAAGTATAAATGAAAAAGTTCGAGTTGGTTGTCCCTAAATTGGAATTATTTTTCTTCAAAAAGAGAAAAAAAAAAGAGATTACACAGATTGCAATGATAATTTTCTAATGATAATTTTCTATGACTAGAGATGATTAGAGAGTACACAGACGGCAATGATAGTTTTTCTATTGCTGGAAATAAATACTAAATGATATTTTTTCTATTGCTGGAAATAAATACTACTATAAATACCATACCATAGTATGTAGTTTTGCCTATAGTGGAATTAAAAAAACAAGTACACAGACTGCAATGATAATTTTCTATAGATAGAGATAAATAAAACAAGTACACAGACTGCAATGATAATTTTCTATAGATAGAGATAAATAGAAAGTACATATACGGCAATAATAATTTTCTATGGGTAAAGATAAACATTGAGTACATAGACTGCAATGATCAAACTCTCCTTAAAAATAAGGCTTCTCATTTAGAGAGTCATAACTCAATGGGTGATGTCTATGTATGAGCTGTTCTTAGAATAATCTCAATCGTAAAATGCATGCGGAGAAGCTTCTTCTTCTTTATTCCGAAACAAGTGCAGGGCTGCTACATCAAACCTACCAATCGAGTAAGGAACTCCCGACAAGAAAGAAAAGAATGAATCCCCGACAAGAAAGAAAAGAATGAATCATAAGGGTTGGAGATCACAGAAGCTAGCGAGGGGGAAGGACGGTTCAAAGTATTTTCCACTCAAAATTTGTTTAGTGAGGATTCTGTTGGCCTCGTCAGTCCAGTGGACTCCATCCCAATTGATGCAAGAGTCTGGGTCGGAGCAGCCCACGGCGTTCACAGTGCGGCCAGTGATGTTTCCACTGGATCCACACCATATGTGGTAAGTGAAATTGTACTTGTCTCCAACTCCACAGCATGCTTCAGTGGTGGTCTTAAACCCTGCATTTTTGAATGTTGAGTATACTGCATCATTCATTCATAATTTCATCTGGTACTTGGAATATATACACAAATAGGTAGTACAGAATGGGATAAGGGTAAAGTAGAATACCATATTTGGAGGGGTTGGCGAAGAAATCGTAGATGATGTCATATGTATTGACATAGATGATGGTGGCGTCTTTGAGTTGCTTGCGAAGGGAGGAGAGCTGAGCTCTGAGGAGTGTGTTGTAATGGAGAACGGCGTCGTTGTAGGAAATGGAGCAGCCATGCTTATCGAAGTCGTTGGGAGAATGTGGATAATAACTGAGCCAGTAGGACCCGCACCCTTGAGGGCCAACGTCCCACACAAGAAAAGTCCTCACTCCCTCATTGTACAGAGTTTGCACAGCTCCTGCAATAGACTCTGCAATGTTTGGAATAAGGGTAGTTTCCACCTGGGTGGGGTCGAGTTTGAGAATCTGGTATCCGTAGCTCATGTCGTTTCCCCCGATCGCTATCGTGTATATCCCGCTCTTGAACGCTTCAGCACTTGGGAGATTGCTTAGAGAACCTATATAAACATTCCATCACTTCTTGATTCAATACCCATTACTATTACTATTTAGATTACGTACAAATACTACTTACCATTAGCCTTGATGGTGGCGAGAACCTGTTGCTTGAAAACCTTGAACTGATTGAGCTGAACGCTGAGAGGGATGGGAGCAATGAATGAATCGTTATCAAGAGCAGCGGCACCTGCCGCAGCAAAGTTGGCTCCACCCCCGAAATTTGAACCCACGGACTGCAAATATGGACTCAGAAACGGTAATCCCAGTGCCTCGGCTGCAACATTGATAATTTCGTCATCAAATATACATTTAGGGTTGCAGCAAACAAAGATTAGTAGCAACATCAAATTACATAGTAACTGGAATTAAATAACGTACCGAAGAAATCTATGGAGAGTCTTCCGTTGCTGTATCTGCCTGTGGGTTTGCCGAAGTATTTTTCTCCATAGGGAGGAGCCTCCGCAGCGTCGTGATAGGGGAACACAAAGTGGACGGCACCCGTATCGGAGGTTGAATCCCCAAAATTAAATATGGCCGGGTAATTACAACGAGCTTGAGACAATATTGGAAGAATAGCCATAGCCGCAAGTATGCCCATTAAATAACATTTAGTCACGCGCTGCAGCTCCATTGCGATGTCTACGATAATCTGTTCAGACAACGATTACTGTGAAGGGCACGGACGCAAAGAAGGGTAATGGAATGAAGAAGACTGAATGCAATCCCCAAGGAAGTTGGTCTGCAATAAATATGAGCGTCGTGTGTGAGCATTCCGCACTGTGCTTATATCGATATTGAACGCGGAGGCATCTTCGAATCTTCCCCCATCTCATCATGTGCGGTCTGCTACAAAGGCGTGTTTCAGAATCATAAAAAATTTGGAAGACTTTTGGACATTCACTGAGTTAAGATAGGTGTCTTTTTAAGGTGGGTCACTGTACCAATTTGTTACGAGTTATTTTTTTATAAATAATATCGAGCTTACACACATAATAACATGAGTTAATTGAGTTAAGATAGGTGTCTTTTTAAGGTGGGTCACTGTAGCAATTTGTTACGAGTTATTTTTTTATAAATAATATCGAGCTTACACACATAATAACATGAGTTAATTGATTTAAATCACGTTCAGACTAACATGTAAAACATATAATAACATAAAATTTGGTAAAGACACAAAAGGCTGTGCCCACCGGATACACTAAGTTCACAACGTAAAACAAGCAAAATTAGCAACTGATGAGATTCGTTGGGATTTTATTGGGAATCTAAAATAATATTTCACACGGATTGTCTCAGTAAACCCCTGGATGAGTGGATGCCTAGGGATTCGATTGTCGAAGTCAATAATTATATTCTAAAAGGTTAACATTTAGGTTTTGGCCCTTCAAATTCTGGAATGGCGTAGCCGACTAATTCTCAACGCTACATATCTGTTCGTTTTCGGGGTTTGTATCATATGATATCAACGCTACCTATCTGTTCGTTTTCGGGGTTTGTATCATATGATATCAGGTGGGTTTGGTTTTATCCCAATTTTTTTTTAAATCATGATTTGGTGTTTTATTTATATATTATTATTATTGTTATTTAATTTTAAGATTATGGTTAAGTTAGACACCAAATTAGTGTTTCAGACTATTTTATTTAATTTTAAGATTATGGTTAAGTTAGACACCAAATTAGTGTATGAGACTATTTTATTTGTAGGACAAGAGACCCATCACCAAATTCTTTGTTTGATTGCTACTAATTCTCAACACTACATATTTGTTGGTTTTGGGGGTTTGTATCATATGATATAAGGTGGTTTTGGTTTTATCCATATTTTTTTTGGTAAAGCATGATTTACATCTTTGAGGTATTTTATTTATATATTGTTATTATTGTTATTTAATTCTAAGATTATGGTTAAGTTAGACACCAAATTGGTGTATGGGACTATTTTGTTTGTGGGACAAGGGACTCATCACCAAATCCTTTGTTTGATTGCTAAGTTTATTAAAGCATAGATACCCTACCTCCCTCTGGTTTTGAACCTGTGACCTCTTTGGAGGAAACATATGCTCTAACCATTAAAGAGTGGTTTACCTATTCTACTTATTTTATATAAAATACATATATATTTCTAGGTGGTTTATGGAACAAAGATTGATGTTAGTTATATTTATGAAAACTCACTTGTGTTAAGTTGAGTTGGTTATCTTTCATGTGGAAATGATCCTAAGGAAGCTTGTTAATTCCATTGAGACTAAAGCTAGAGTGGGGAGGATAATAGTGACTTCTACCTACCACCTGAGCTGCAAGTTGACATATATTAGCTTGTTAATTCCAGTGAGACTAAAACTAGAGCGGGGAGGATAATAATGACTTCTACCTACCACCTGAGCTACTAGTTGGCATATATTATACTAGCAAGAACATCAATAGGATAAGTGGGAGGAATGTGGAAGGAAACTCTGGCCTTGAGCTACATATCAACCTACAACATGGCAAGGTTGACCATGACTAAACTTTGTGACCATGTTTTCCTTGGTTAAGCTTGATTGACCATATTTGAACATGGTTGACTATGATTAAATATGGTTAAATTATGGTTGATCATGAATATGGTAGTCCATTATTCTGCATCGAAACGTAATACAATGATCAAACACAATTTTTAGCGCATTCTCTATACTTCATCTTATAGTGGATTTCGCTCCACATTTATATTTCACTTGTCTTTAATTTTTTTCTCTCTTCCATTCATCTATTGGAGGTAAGAGTTAGTTTTTGGTGAGCATTTATAATTGGAAAGAAGTTCTGGGTCGTTTATGGAACAAAAATTGAAGTTAGTTATATTTATGAAAACTCACTTGTGTTAAGTTGAGTTGGTTATCTTTCATGTGGAAATGATCCTAAGGAAGCTTGTTAATTCCATTGAGACTAAAGCTCGAGTGGGGAGGATAATAATGACTTCTACCTACCACCTGAGCTACAAGTTGACATATATTAGCTTGTTAATTCCAGTGAGACTAAAACTAGAGCGGGGAGGATAATAATGACTTCTACCTACCACCTGAGCTACTAGTTGGCATATATTATACTAGCAAGAACGTCAATAGGATAAGTGGGAGGAATGTGGAAGGAAACTCTGGTCTTGAGCTACATATCAACCTACAACATGGCAAGGTTGACCATGACTAAACTTTGTGACCATGTTTGACCTTGGTTAGGCTTGCTTGACCATATTTGAACATGGTTGACTATGATTAAATATGGTCAAATTATGGTTGATCATGAATATGGTAGTCCATTCTTCTGCATTGAAACATAATAAAATGATCAAACACAATTTTTAGCACATTCTCTATACTTCATCTTATAGTGGATTTCACTCCACATTTATATTTCACTTGTCTTTAATATTTTTCTCTCTTCCATTCATCTGTTGGAGGTAAGAGTTAGTTTTTGGTGAGCATTTATAATTGGAAAGAAGTGAGAGAACTAAATTCAGCAACCATTCTACGGAAACTATAAATACAAAATTTTAACTGTTTTAACCCGTTTCATTCAAAATGATTGTGTTACTTTAAAGTTACGTGATAAAAACAAAAATATGAAAAAATAAAAATTCTCGACAAACAAATTACCAATGATGCAAAAAACCATGTGAAACATTCATGTGAAGAATAAAATAGACAACCAACAAACTAGCCACTCAAGTTTTCCTTCAATGGAAGCAACAAAATGAGAATTAAACAAAGACGCAGAGAAACAACACTTTCTAATGACATCTAGAAGTAAGTTACCAACAATCAAATTTTCTAGCTCTTGTAAAAGGCAATAGAAAGATTGACATCTATATTTTAAGATGGAAAAATCAATATCAAACCAACATAGTAGACGACCAATAGTGCTCTCCCATCCTAAATAGCCATGGATTCTAACTCAATACAAGTTTTTGATGGAAAGAGAATATTGTTGGAAGAATCACTGCACCTCTATGGAATCCGTAATTTCCACCCTGGGGATCCTAGTTACTGGTTTGAAATGTTTACCAACACCTGCAGGTTTTGGTGTAACGGAAAACCTCCACATGGTATGAGAGATTGGACCCAGGTTCGATTCTCCCTAGATGCACTGGAGGGGGGTGTTGGAAGAATCACCGCACCTCTATGGAATCCGTAATTTCCACCTTGGCGATCCTAGTTACTGGTTTGGAATGGGGGGTGTTGGAAGAATCACTGCACCTCTATGGAATCCGTAATTTCCACCCCGGGGATCCTAGTTACTGGTTTGGAACGTTTACCAACACCTGTGGGGTTTGGTGTAACGACAAACCTCCAAAAATATGTTAAGAAAACCTTTGCATTCCTCAACCAACATGTTTAAGCTTCAAGTAACAAATATACATAAATAGGAAGGCTTGGTAGACATAAGATTTTAGGCATGTGAGATTTGTTAAGTACATGTAAGATTCAAATTCTATGTAACGGTAAATATTATCTCAAGACTTTTTGCAAAATAGTCAGAAGCCTAAAAAAAATCCTAGTTATCTGAATTACAATGTTGAAAACTTGCAAAAAATTATAATTTTAGCTTGATTAAAATAAATGAAAATGATGTAAGTCAAATTAAGAACAATTCATAGAAGCCTTTAAGCTCTACATGGCCATATGTTTTCCAAAGCAATGTCCTTCCATATCTCTTCAATAAACCTCTTAATTTGAGGTTTCTAATCTGGGGTGATGCCAGGTATACCTCTAGCCATGTTAAGTAGGGTAGAGTGAACCAATTTTGTTGTCCCTATTTGTATATGAAAACTATGGGGGGGACAATTGTTGTTTGGGCTAGAAACTGTAGGTCATTTAAGCCAAATTCTAACATGTTTCCTAGAAATAAATGTAGCTCCTTAACTTCATAGGAAGAATGCATCATATTTTGACAGTTGGTAAAGTAGAATGTGATATTTCTCCCAGAGGCGAAGATTGGTTGATATGGATCCTTCTAATATATTCATTTTCATGTCCAAGTATGAAATCACTAAGTTCACAGCTATATTATTTGGTACCGTTTCATTGAAATTATTATTGTTGATAACCACTCTTCTTAAAGAAGGACAAAGCCAAACCTCACTTGGAAATGTTCCTTCAAAAAGGTTGCCCCCAAGGTGTAATGTCATCAACTTTGCTTCTACAAAGAGATGTGGGGGGTATTGTGCCATTCAAATGATTCCTTGTCAAATCCAAGAATGTCAATTTGCTCTTCATACCAAGCTCAACTAGAATTTTCACGAAAAGATAGTTTTCCACACGACTAAAGAAATGTAAATGTTGCAGGCTTGCAATTGACACAGATATTTTTCTACTTAGATCACTATAGTATAGGCCAAGATCCTAAAAAGGGCTTAGGTTACCAATTTCGCACAGATTCGATCTCAGTAAGCTATTGTTGAACACACTAAGCTTTCTTACATTTTCCAATCGACCAAGCTATGGAGGGATTACACCATGTAGTAAGTTATTATGGAGCTAGACGTCATACAAACAAGTATAATTGCTAAGCTCAATGAGAATTATCCCTGTAAGCCTATTGTAGTAGATGTATATCAAACAAAGTTGTTGCAAGAGTTCTAACGAAGAGGGTATGGAGCCATAAAGCTGGTCTTGAGAAAGGGTGAGGTCAACGATATTGCTATAGAAACCTAACTCTGTAGGTATACATTCATATAACTGGTATTCATCCAAACTAAGGGTGATCAAATTGCTTAGATTACCTAAGCTTTTAGGGATGCTCTGTATGATATTATTTCTGTTAAGGGAGAAGTTTTTGAGATAGGGTAATGCCCCTAAGGTTTAAGGTTTAGTTTCTTGTAGTTGATTTCTTAAAAGATAAATATCAGTAAATCCAAAAAACACTATCCAAATTATGCCTACTAATTTATGAATATGAATTCACTATATTTTCTAAAGAAGTTTTGATGTAGGGATATCCCACCATTTATAGAAGGGAAGCTTATGAATGTACAAATGAATGCCATGAAGATGTAGTTATTGGAAAATTTAATGAATGGGTCCCATTGTTTTTGTATTTTATCATGTAATTTTCCCCCTTCCTGTGTTTCAGGTCTTTGTTTATCTTTTTCAACCTTGAGATTTCTATCTACTTTTATTTTTATTTCATTTTCAATTTTGATTAGTTAATTTTTACATTATGTTAATCTTTAATTTATTTTTTTTTTTATTTTTTATTATTATTATTCTCAAATTTCTTTCCCTAAAGAACATAATAAATAAAATATATTTTATTTTGTAAAATTATTAATTCTTTCTTTCACCCTTTTAAATATTCTTGACTTTCCTTTCATATTTTATTTTTCTGGCCAATAATAATATAATAATATAATATTATATTATTATTATTATTATTTAATTGAATTTAATATGAATTAATAATAGAGATAACTTTGAGTTTGATCTTGATATATTTTATTATCAATTATTTTGGTTGACCTTCACTTATTCTTTTTGTTAAATTTGACCCAATTATTTTTGGATCGTTAATCCTTTTTGTGTAAATTGAATTTATTCCAAATTTATCCCACTTTTTAATAAATATTTTATTTTATTCAAATTTATCTCTATTTTATCTAGTGCCTAGATGTGATTCTCCATCTTATCCTGTCAATGAATCACACTTTCTCTAATGTGATTTTTGCTCAAAGATGTCTCATATTCATGAAAATATTTTGCTTTTTATTTTTTAATTTCTCTATTGTGTTTTTTACGGAAAGATATCTCACATTCATAAAAATATTTTGTTATTTGTTTTTGGATATTACATTAAAAAAAAATAGAATTCTCACCACTTACTAACTTAAAAAAATCAAGAATGGAAATAGAATAGAAAAGTTTGTTTAGATTTAAATAAACTAATATATTTAAATTTTTTGTGCATCTATATTCTATAATAATAAAAAAAAACACCAATAAAATAGTATAAAAAATCATTTAAAAAATTAAAAATTGAAATAATTTAATTTTTATCTTTATAATTTTATAAAAAAATATTTATTTAAAACCACCATTTTATATATATTATATATAATATATTCTAAAAATTACCAAAATTTAATAATATAACAAATATTTTAAAATAGAAACTTATTAATTGAAAATAAAAATCATTTTATTTTTCCATTTGATTTAGTGTTACAAATTGAACAAAATCTTTATCAAAAGAAGTTTAGTTTAATTTGGGAGTCGCTAACTTCCAATTTCATTAATTTTATTTATATATATAATTTTATTATACATCATTATATATATTTTTGAATCAAAGTTCTTTTTATTTAAAATATTTAATGTTCTCAATAAACTATAAAACAATATACATAATATTTGGATGTAAAAAAATATTAAATAATATATATAAAAGGAAAATATTTCCTTGATATGCATATATATGTGAATTTTCGGTGAAGGTAGGTTGATTTTTGTTAGTATGGATAATAGACAGACCGATGAAGAGAAAATATGCCCAGTATATTCTTCATCTGAGTGTTTAATCCACCACTGCGAAAAGGGAAAAGCAAACATTGAAACATGTGGCAAGATTTTGTGTGGAAGTGTTGGCTGCATTAACGCGTGTTTAATCCACCACTGCGAAAAGGGAAAAGCAAACATTGAAACATGTGGCAAGATTTTGTGTGGAAGTGTTGGCTGCATTAACGCGGTCTTAAAGTTGGTTCATTAATATACGAACAATTTAATATTAATATAACTAATGTATGTTATAATGATTTTAATTAAATGTATGTTGTTGTTAAAAGAACATGTTAAAGTTAAATTTTACTATCTTACTATATTTGGCTTCCATGAAGTAGATGACGAAGGTCGAATAAACAAACTTAGTTACTGTCTAAACAAACTTAGTTACTGTCTTACTATATTTGGCTTCCATCAACTCAGTGATGAAGGTGGAATAAATAAACTCTTCCTTATTTGAACCCACATTTAGTGTGGAAGTGTTGGCTGCATTAATACGTTCTCAAAGTTAGTTCATTAATATACGAACAAGTATTAATATAACTAACGTATGTTGTTATAATGATTTTAATTAAATGTATGTTGTTGTTAAAAGAACATGTTAAAGTTAAATCTTACTGTCTTACTATATTTGGCTTCCATCAACTCGATGACGAAGGTGGAATAAATAAACGTTTTCCTTATTTGAACCCACAATTTTACTGCACCAGAGTGGAATAATCCTTAATACCTCAGCCAAAGCATTGGATGTACACTCAACCTTTAAGTTGACTCAGCATTTGATGAATTAATCTACTATGTTACAACTAAATTATTAAAGGTAATTTAGTATGGTAAAAGTTAAAAAAAATTCGTTAATGTTAATGACTACTTCTACTGGTCTTTACTGGTTATTATTTTTAGAAGTGGATGCTAAAATGCCTGGGGAGGGGGTGGATTGGAAAAAGGTTGGCATCATTGTGGATCCTGAGACCACTTGCATGGGTGCAGAGTTTCATATTTTATGGAAGCTTGGGGTGGGGGTGGATTGGAAAAAGGTTGGCATCATCGTGGATGTTGAGACCACTTGCATGCTTGCAGAGTTTCATATTTTATGGAAGCTTGGGTTGTTTTGTTCTTCTTTGTTCGAATTTGCTGCTGGAATTGAATTGCGAATTGTGTGGGTGGGGTGTGATTCCTAAGCTTGGCATTGAAGACGAATACTACAGCTGCAGAGGAATACTACATTGGTAATTTATCTTCAAACGAGTAAGAAGACTGAACGACATTTTCTATTCAAGGTATGAATTCACATGTTAATGTAGCTATTTAGTGTAGTAGTTATTAATTTGATTTAACTTTTTATTATTATTAAAAAAACATATAAAATAAATAGAACTTATATATGTGAACTTAGTTTGTATACAATGAAGAGATGTGGTGTCAGGGAAACCCCGGTATGTTATTGAAATTACTAAAAATCATTTAAGTTCGATGTAGTATAGAGGGTTAAATGTAAAACCCTTGTGACAGTGAAGCCGTAAAGGAGTCGTCGGGAGAAGGGGTCCGCCCTAAAGTTTTGGGCGTAAAACTGAAAATTTCGAGTGAATACAAACTGTTAAAATAGAGATGCAGTAAATAAGCTATTAGATTGTTGGTGACTTTTTTTGTATAAGCTTGGTAATTATATTCATATCAAGTGGAAATAAAATGTATTAATTTATAGTTGTGTAAAGAAAAAATTTTGTTCTAACTATTAGAGGTTAAGTCATCTAAAGAAAAATTATAAAAAAATGATAGGTCTATACCTTAGAAACCCAGTCCTCTAGCCTAACCTCGCAGTGGCCTAGCCAGAAGGTAGTCCCAAGGTATATAATAATAATATGAAAATTTCTTTAAATGTTAAAGGAAACAATTAAGTAATAATATGCTCTACTTTAAAGGAACAAGCATGTAAATTAAAAAATAAGCATGAACATTAACGAAACAACTATGGAACCCATGGAAATTCTAATATCAACCAAAAGCAGAACTGAAATTTTAAGTTCGAGTCTGTTTTCTTGAAAACAGTGTGCCTAGTGTTCATAGTGCAGATAAATTTAGTATCTTGAATTCCTGAGGTATTATTAATTAGCATTTTTCGGTTAACAAAGAAGTTAAGTTGAATCAGACAGTTCGGTAATTTATAGAACACCAAAATAGAAGGAAAACATAGAATGGAATTTTTCTTTGTGAAAAGTAAGAAATTGTTCTAGTATTTTGAAGATTCAAAATTGATCACAGATCAATATTTTAGCTAAAAAAATGAAAATTCTCAGAATTGCTTCAAACCTCAATGATCAGGTAGAGTTCATTGCTAGGATTCCAATGTAGCGGGGGTTCAAGAACTGACATCGTATGCAAAAGTTAGAGCTTCTGAAAGTTTGGTTAAAAAAGGTCAAAGTCAAAGTTTGACTGGATGCCTAGTCATCATGTAGAGAATATTCTCTAGTTTTAGCCATTGACACTGTGACAAGTATCATCTTTAGATTCACCAGTTTGGCTTAGAGAAGGTGAAATTTGAAATTATTTGTATTTAAATATTATTTTATATTATATATATAATTATTTTTTAATATTACACAGTTTTTTATTTTATATATATATATATATATATATATATATATATATATATATATAATATATATATATATACACACACACACACACACACACACACACACATTTAATTTAATCTGCATTAATACAAACTATATAAATCTGAGGCATCCAAAAATATATTAAGGGTGCAAAGTTAAATCTGCATAACCAAAGTTTGAAAAATCAAATTGCATATATATATTAAATAGCAAAATATGTACAGGGGATGGGCAAAGGCAAGTTTGAAACTGTGACCTCCCCCTCCCAAATTTCATTCCTTACCATTCAACCATCACAACAAACCTTGAAAAGAATGCCCGCGAAATTATATTTAAAGTGTGGATCCAATGATGGGGGCGGAGGGAGCCAGCCCTGCGGGCTAGCGCCCACCCCGTGTGACCTCAAGCACGCGACCAAGGGCTAGTGAAATGTGCTTAGCACACTAATCATGCTTAATATTAATTAATTCCATTTATCATTTAATTAATGCATGATTAAGTTGGCAGAGATTTTGGAGGAGTCACCAAATCTGGAACTGCCACCAAATGTGGCAGACTTAACTAGAGTCTCTCTAGATTTAGCAGATGTTTGGTAGGAAAAATTGGTTTTGCCTTAACTGAGGAAATTCACAACCAAATTTTGAAAATGAATAGTGATTTTTGGCTAATTGGCATGCTGGGAACTCATTGGAGTAGGTTGTAGAGGCAGAAGAGGTCATCTGCAGGTGTTTTTGGTCACCTGAAATTTTTTGAAGCCAAGGGACACCAGGTGTTGGAGGACATTCTTAGAGTAGCTGGTAACCAAATTGAGTAAAAGAATAGTCATTTATAATAGATTTGAATGTTTTAAGCTCATTAGAATAGGTTCTAAGAGCATTGGATGCATGTAACATCAATTTGAACACTATTGAAGCTAACACAAATGCCCACACTATAAAGCTAGACCAAGGAGATGTAGTCCAGGAGGGGTGAACTCCTTCAACAAAAAATTGTGTATTGAAATCTGTTATTTCTGCTAGCAATGTTTTTATATGCTTCTATTCAGCCATTTAAATCCATGCTTTTAAGTTCATGCAAATCACTAAATTTCACCAAGTTAAATGAATTAACAATCACATGATCATGGATAAACTATTTATGGATAAGCAAACAAAAGAAAACAAAATTTTATATCTGGAAATGATAATAGCACATCATTAACTAGAAATCAATTTCAGATCAGGTGGTATCAGAGCATAAGGTTGCTTGCTTGATTTGCTTGAAGGGTTTAATAGTTGCAATTGTTGTTATGATTACAAGGTTGAAGTTGTAGAGTGGAGAAGGGAAGCTACTGATAGCTAGTCCTGAGATTAGGATAAGAAGGAAGAAGACTGAGAAAGCATCATTCTCACCCAAAGGACCACTCAAGGTAGCACTTGAATCACTTCCCTCACCACAAGGGAGCAGAATAGATCTCACAAATATAAGAGGCACCTATTGTGGGAGAAGTGGCAAGAAGCATTCCTAAAATTAATGCGGCCCTTGAAGACCATCAAGCAGAATTTTAGCCAACCATGGTTGAATTTGAAGGTATTGTTTTTGACCAAACCTATTCTATCTTAATTGATCCCAGGGCCACTTTTAATTACATTAGTCCCAAGATAGTGGGACGATGTAAATTGCAAGCTGTTAAATTTATAAATGTTTGGTTAGTATAGCTAGCCACAAGAGCAAAAAGGAGAGTTTTGTCTAAAGTAAGTAACTATCCTTTAAAATTATCTAATCAACCTATCGTAGCTGATTTGAATGTGTTACCCCTGGGGTCATACGACATCCTTATAGGAATGGATTGGTTGGAAAAACACTGGTCCCTCATCAACTTTAAAACCAAAACTATTAGTTATCGTGATGAGGAAGGGGAGAGAAATGAATTTCAAAGTGTTCAAAAACCTTTGCAATTAAGACTTATAACAACTTCCCAATTAGCAAAGTGCATCAGAGAAGGTTGTCAAGTTTATGCAATACAAGTAGGGTATGCTGACTCTAAAGATAAAATTGTTTCATTAGAGAATATACATGTGATACAAAATTTTCCAGATGTATTTCCTGAGGAAATTCTGGGTTTACCCCCAAAGGGAGACATACATTTCACCATTGAGTTAATTCTGGGAGCTTCCCCAGTTTCCGAAGCATCTTACCAAATGAGTATACCAGAGCTAACATAATTAAAAATGCAGCTTCAAGAGTTTCTTGGTAAAAAGTATATTCGTCCCAGTGTGTCCCCTTGGGGAGCTCCAATATTATTTGTTAAAAAGAAGGACAGAACCCTGCGAATGTGCATGGATTACCGTCAACTAAATAAGCTAACCATTAAGAAAACATTCCCCCTCTCCCATATAGATGAGTTATTTGACCAAGTGAAAGGTGCGACCGTATTCTTAAAGATCGATCTCCACTCTCGATATTATCAGATTAGAATAAAGGAGGAAGATATTGCAAAAACTGTGTTTAGGACTCGTTATGGACATTATGAGTTTGTAGTTTTACTGTTTGGGCTAACTAATGCACTAGAAACCTTCATGTGCCTCATGAACAATGTATTCCATCAGTTCTTAGACAAGTTTGTATTAATCTTTATTGATGACATACTGATCTACTCTTGGAACATAGAAGAACATAAGGAGCATATCCGTATTGTCCTGCAAGTCCTAAGAGAACACCAACTGTACGCCAAGTACAATAAAGACGATTTCTTTAAAGAGACAATCCAATACTTGGGACAAGGCATCACTAAGGATGGAATCACAGTAGATCCAGATAAAATAAGAACCATCATGGAATGGTCGGTACTGAAATATGTAGCTGACATAAGAACATTCATGGGTCTAGCGAGATACTATCAGAGATTTGTGGAAGGTTTTTCTAGAGTGGCATATCCTACTACCTCTCTGCAAAAGAAAGGAAAAGCCTTGAAATGGAACCTCGAATGTCAAAGGATCTTTGATCAGCTCAAACATCTACTTACCACTGCACCCATTTTGAGCATTGCTGATTCCAATAAAGAGTATGTGGTTTGTACTAATGCTAGCAAGGAAGTTGTAGGTGGTGTATTAATGCAATAAGGAAGGGTTGTTTCCTGTGTGTTAATAAAGCTTAAAGAGTGCGAGAAAAAGTATTCAGCGTATGACTTGGAGTTGACAGTGGTGATTCATGCCTTAAAGATGTGGCAAAATTATCTGTTGGGTAAGAAATTTCTGTTGATGACTGATCACCATAGTCTAATAAACTAATTCAAACATCCCACTTTAAGTGCTAGGCAAGCTCGTTGGGCGGATTTCCTAAGTGAATTAGATTTTGAAATCAAAAATTTGAAGGGAAAAGAAAATCGGGTGGCAGATGCTTTAAGTCGGAAGGTAAATTGTTTATATGAAATTTATTTTAGTGAATCACAAACTACCTTTTTAAGCAGATTCATGGATCAGCCATGAAAGATTTAGTATATAAACATTTATGGCAGTAAGCAAAAGTTTCAAACAACCATGAACAACAATTGGGATATGAAATAAATGCAAAAGATTTGCTGATTTATAGGAAGAGGATATATGTGCCTATCTAGAAACATTTTAAAAATTCAATTTTAGATGAATATCATAAGATTCTAATGCAGGCCACCCTAGATACCAGAAAATGATTTCTACCTTGAGGAAGGAATTTTTCTAGCCTGCTATGAAGAAGGAGGTAGCATAATCTTTAGCCAGATGTTTGGAATTCCATCAAGTAAAAGTTGAGCACCAACACCTAGTGGGTTTACTTCACCCTCTACCTATCCCTGAATGGAAATGGGAAACCATATCGATCGATTTCATTATCGGACTGCCTAAGTCAAAAAGCAAAACGACTCCATCATGGTGGTGGTGGAAAAATTGAGCAAGTCTGCACATTTCATACCTGTCCAGTCAAATTATAAAGTGGTACAAATTGCTATCATTTTTATGCAAAAAAATTACAAATTACATGGAATCCCTAAGTTGATCATTTCTGACCGAGATGTCAAATTTACATCAGTCTTTTGGAAGGACCTTTTTGAGGGATTTGGCACACAACTGCACTTCAACACTGCATATCATCCTCAAATGGATGGACAAACTGAGCGAGAAAATCAAGTTGTTGAAGACATGCTGCGAAATTACATAATGCAACATCCAACTAAGTGGGAGGACAATGTACACTTGGTAGAGTTTGCGTATAACAACAAATACCATGCATATTGAAATATTTCATATTGAATTCCTTCAACTCTCTGTATAGAGAGAGAATTCATATTGAAATATATTAGTTAATATGTATATTAAATAGAGTATATATAAGATCACATAAAAATTTTAATCAATAATTTTTTTTTCCTATAAATATATATGAAGTTCTTGACATAAAGTAGTTAACATAGATTTTCATATAACTTATTTAAATATCTTGATGAAATATTTTTGAGAAGTATAAGATTTAAACATCTTAATCACACATTTTTCTACTTCTAATTACTTCACATTATATTTCTTTTTTTATTATAGTCAACATCATTTTTCTATTTAAAACATAAGTTTTATTTTTTATTTTTATTTAAAAAAAACATATAACAATGAACAAATTCTTGTTGAAAATAAGGTTTCTCATTTAGAGAGTCATAACTCAATGGGTGATGTCTATGTATGAGCTGTTCTTAGAATAATCTCAATCATAAAATAGATGCGGAGAAGCTTCTTCTTCTTTATTCCGAAACAAGTGCAGGGTTGCTACATCAAACATACCAATTGAGTAAGGAACCCCCGACAAGAAAGAAAAGAATAATCATAGGGGTTGGAGATCACAAAAGCTAGTGAGGGGGAAGGATGGTTCAAAGTATTTTCCACTCAAAATTTGTTTAGTGAGGAGTCTGTTATGCTTGTCAGTCTAGTGGACTCCATCCCAATTGATGTAGGAGGCTAGATCGGAGCAGGTCACAGCCTTCACAGTGCGGCCAATGATGTTTCCACTCGCTCCACACTATATGTTGTACCTATAATTTTACTTGCCTCCAACTCCACAACATGATTTAGTGGTGGCCTTAAACCTTGCATTTTTTAATGTTGAGTATACTACATCATTCATTCATTCATAATTTCATATGGTACTTGGAATATAAACACAAATAGTTAGTACAGAATGAGATAAGGGTACAGTAGAATACCATATTTAGAGGGGTTGGTGAAGAAATCATAGATGATGTCATATGTATTGACATAGATGATAGTGGCGTCTTTGAGTTTCTTGTGAAGGGAGGAGAGCTGAGCTCTGAGGAGTGCGTTGTAATGTAGAACTGCATCGTTGTAGGAAATGGAGCAGCCATGTTTATTGAAGTCTATTGCATTGAAAATTGTCACCTTGACATTCTGCTATCTGTATGAGTTCATTATCACTCATACTTTCCTCCTCTACAAGTCTAAAAAATTAGTTCCTCATATCAAGTCTTGAAAATAAGAGAAAAGCTATCAAAAGTTTTTAAAACTCTAGTTCCGCACTTTCTCTTTGTCTTACCCGCGGTTCCGCACCTAATGGTTATGTCTCGGGTGCACCTGACTGCAAATCTTTGTGTTAAAGGTGCGGACCCCTATAAAAGTTAAAAAGGCGCAAGTATACTCTAAAAAAACTCACTTTCAATTATTTCTAGAAGCTTCTAGAAGGAATCTTGAGGTGGCAAGTTCGCTCTTTTAAGGTTCATGTAACCCATACCTTAAGGAGTTAACCTCTTGATGTGAGGAGCTTATTCCTTTGAAGGAGGATTCTATCCCTTCATAGGTGGAGTTGTAACCTCCTCCTCTGCACTATAAAAGGAAGCATTGAGTTGGTTAACTGGAAGTTAGAAGCTTAGTATTTTTTGAGGTAAAATGTTGTTGGAACTTAATCTTCTTTAGTTGAGTTTTTATAAGGAGAGATTACATACCTCTATGTATCTCATTTGGAAGAGTGCAAGACTTGTCAAAGTAAAGGAAATTCCTATTTTGGACCCCAGGAAGAACTTGTTCGACATCAAGGCTGAAAAGGTTGTAAAGTTCTTCTACTATTCATAGTTAATACAAATATATTTGTTTTTCTCAATAAGTTGTTAATTCATTGTTTATTTTATGGATTCTTTGATCACCATAATAGGCATGATTTATAATGTTTGCTATGTCGGTGCTATTTAATGTTTGCTTGTTTGTGATTGCAGGTCTTCAAAGATAACTCTTTCGAATGACCGGAGGATGACTACTATAAACAAGCATTGGATCTAAGGTAGGATCCTAACACCTTTGTAGTATTTATTTATAAATTGCATATGTCTAGAGAAAGATAGGTTTGGTTGTCTGTTTGTTGCTAGACTATCTTTTAATACTAGGGAGATCGATCTTATCCGCAAGCTCGATTGATCCAGCCAAGAAATTGGCGACTTTGCTGGGGACGGTATTTGATTTTTGGTTTTCCTTTGTTTTGACTTGAGAAAATTATTTTTTTTGGTTTTTGATTGATGTATATTGGCTTGGGTAGCTTTCAAAATGTTGAAGTATTTTTGTTTTTTTTGAAGTTTTCTGGGGATTGCACTTTGTCTTCATAGACCAGTGTGGAAATCTCTGCATTTTCCTTGAGTAAACAGTGCGGGGCCGCACTTGTTGCCTCTGGAGCCTGCGTACCCTGTTAAATTTTTTTGAAAAACTTAAGATATCTTCTTATAGTTAAGTTTAGGTTTGATTTAGGATTCTTAGTGTCTACCCAGATCTGTATTTTTCTTGTCAAAAATCTCTTGTGAGTGAGTTCCGATAGTATTTTTGTTTTGAATGATTTTCTAGAAGTTTTGCATGCTTGAAATGGTTTTCACTTTGTCTCTGTAATGACTCAAAGACCAGAATCTTGAGAAACTCTAGATCACCCTGGTGTCTTTTCGTCTTCTTGATGAGTCTTATTTGGTTGCGAATTCTATCCTTTGATGAGTCTGATTAGTTTTCTCGTTGCAAATCTTTGAACAAACTTTGTTATAAGTTATGAATTTCATTTTTACAGAAGAAAACATATCTGGATGTTTTTTGATTGGTTTGTTATTCTATGCAAATGAATCCTTAGTTTACTAAACAACTAAGTAAAATGTCCTCAAAAAAGAATTTAAGCTTTTATTCAATTATATTTTTAAAGTTTTTAGATCTCAAAATTAGTTTTTTGTAGTTTTGAGTGTTTTTCTAGGACTTGTAGATCTCTTTTGAAGCAAATTGTTTTTTTTTTTTTGTAGTTTTGAGTTTTGAAAAGTGAAAGGGATTTATTGTGAGCATTAATTATTTGTATAATTTTGAGTTCTTATTAAAAAACAAAAAGATTTTCTTTCCATTTCCATGTTGAAGGAAAGAATTGTTTCTTAAAGAATTTTATTCTTGAACTCTTTCTTTTAGCTAGGATTTCATTAAAAGAAAAACGAATTGCTTATCATTTTAGGTGCAATTTTTTTTAGTGTGTTTGGAGTCGAGTCTTCACAACATCAAAATTTCATTTCGATACCTATTGACTTAAATAACAACCCATAAAAGTAACGCTTAATTAAAATTGATCTAGTAATCTTTTCTATTTCTAGGGCTCTTATCACCAATATAGCTTAGGCTAGTCTCTTGGAGTAGGGAGTAATTAACTCTCTAAGATAGTTAAAACAAACAAGTAGATACATCTTGCGGTAGGAAATAAATCCAATTGTAATTGATACATTTTGGGAAGCTTCTCTTACAAAGTCAATCACAAGATCATGTTCGAACCTTTGAGACAATCAATTCTGTTTCATTGGGAAAGATAGAAGATCTGCGCGTATTATAAATGGTAAACCTTGGATTAACCATTATCGAGAAGCCTAGGGTCACTTGTTGGTAAAACTCGGATTGACCATGTCGAGGAGCCTTCAAGGGGATTGAGCTTTGTTACTTTGCCCTTGCGCGTAGAATCAAATCGTAGATTGTCCCCCCAGTTGTATTTTTTACTGTTGGTAACCTTAGTGTCCATAAAATTAAGATTATTTCCTACGGTGGTGGTGAAGGAAATATCTCACTGTGCCTGGAGCAGACGTCGACTAGACTCACTTGGACTCTGTGGGGGGTTCTCTTCACTTGAGATGGTTTTGTGAAGAAACTTGTGCTAGTCTGTTTCATTAAGTAGGTTGTTGGGGTAACTGTTCCAACCGCCCTTTCTGTATTAAACTTCTACTAAGTTGGATTTCATCACCAACTAGTGTTTTTAGTACAGCAAGTTATTGTTTATGCATGGTTTGAACTCTTAGATTTTTTAGGTGCGTGATTCAGCTGTTTGTTTCTTTAGAGACTTTAGGTGCTTTTATTGAAGTTTTCTTTTTTTTGCGTGTGATTAATTAATATTTAATCGTGGCTAAATTATCGAGATAATCTCGTAGACTTTAGGGGAAATCTCCTGAGTATACACCAAGCCAACTTGAAGGGATGCGAGCTCTCGTATCACCTAGTGACAGTAAATTTGGATCACCAGAAGATAGAGAGTCATCTCTAATTGTTCATCCTGATTATCAAATACAAACAACAGAGCATATTCAAGAGCCAATTTCATTTTCTGAAGTTACTGGTAATATTTCTCCTTCTAGTGAATTAGCTGAAGAACCTAAAATTTCTGAGCCTAACACTGAACCTGCTGTTTTGGAACCATCTTCAGGATTTGTTACTCCAACTTCTAGTGATCCTATTTCACCTAGGGTAAGAAATAACATTACTCAAAATCTTCCTTCTGGCCTCATTTCTATTGAAGAACTTGTCAGTCTAGACGAAGATGTAACTCTTCCCAAAAACCAACAGACTTTAAATATTAGGGAGCGTGAATCAATATTCTACAGTCCTTTTAAGAGTGACGCTTGGTATTTATCATTGGCAATTTTTTTTTATAAAACCTGGGTCTTAGTTTTTCATCACCTCGAATTCCTTTTCATCCTACACCAAGAGGTTATTATCCTTCATCGATCATGTCAAGACAGTCATCTATGTTTTCCCAATCATCAGAAACATTTTTATACGGCGTTCCTTCTGTTCCTTCAGGGTACCAGTCACTCTCTAGTCCTTTTTCAGGAGCAACTCCTCGACCGACTGAACAAGAGTTATCATCTGGTAGTAATGGAACTCAAATGTTGAACACAGAGAAAATCCTTATGATGTCTGTAGTATTCCAAATCCTCAACCTCAAGGTAGTCAGTTACTGCCTCGAGGGCAACCACAAGGTAGTCAGTTACTGCCTGGGGGGCAACCCCAAGGTAGTTAGTTACCACCTGGAGGGCAACCCCAAGGCAGGAAGTTACCACCTAGGGGGCAACCTCAAGGTAGTCAGTTACCACCTGGGGGGCAACCTCAAGGTATTCAGTTACCACCTGGAGGGCTACCTCAAGGTTTTCAACCTTCAGGATAGTACATACTCCAAGGTCAACCCTAGTTCAGTATGTGCCTCAGGGTTATCAATCTCAAGATCAGTACCCAACTCAAGGTTTCTAAACGCGTTATGGTCAATCATTTTAACAAGAAGCTGGAAATGTACCGTTTAATTATCAGCCCTACGTTCAACCAGGTTATGGTCCTCCATATGCAACCTTATGGGTCCATACCCCGGAATGAACATGGTGTGGAATCCGTCTCAAACTCAACAAATTATGTAACCTAATGTGTAGTTACCTAATCAACTTGGACAACCTTTGGTTTCTGGTCCAACCCAACAACCTATCCAACCTACTGTTCAAATCCCTGCACCCAATTTAGTTTAGCAGCCTGGGCCTAGCACACCTCAGACTTCGCCTCAAATTGCTGCAACTACTGCAACTTTTTTTCAACCTACAACACATGTTTCTGGAGTATCTGTATATCTGGTTTCTACTATCCTTGCATCAGTGCAAATTCCTCAAGTCTCTGTGCCACAGTCAGGACCTATAGTTTAGACTTTGGTTAAGATGCATGCAGGACAAGCTGGTACAAGTACGATTGCCACAATTCAACTGCAATTCATTTATCAACTGTACCAGGGACAATATCAATTACATCCTACTATACAAAACCCAGTTTATCAGTATCAATTGTATCCTGGCTATACTTATCAACAACCTCAACAACCCGAGTTTGGTTCGGTTAATCCTGGTTTTCCAGGAGGTTATAACATTCCTAATGCAAATCCGATTCCAGGTTATCCTAGATATCCTCGTCCTGGAACTTTTCTCATTACTCAAGGTTTTCGTGACCCTAACCGTCAGTTACCATTTATTGTAACTTTGGATTTACTTGATTTGTCGTGCCTTACGAACGATCCGATTTACTATCTTCCGTATTGGCCACTAATGCCTAGTAAGTTGCCCAATGATATCCTGAAATTCGAGGGTAAGTTAGGAGAGGATCCATCAAATCACGTTATGACTTATCACCTCTAATGTGCATCTAATTCAATCATTGATGATTCAATTCGATTGTGTCTTTTTCAACGAACTCTTATTGGTCTTGCCACCAAATGGTACATTGATTTACCACAAGGCTCTTTTAATAATTTCAATCAGTTAACCATTGCTTTCTTAGCTCATTTTCAGTTTCTTGTCAGATACGAAAATTGCACAGAACTGTTAACTTCACTAAAACAATCCACGTCCACATATATTTCTGATCATATTCATGAATGTCGACGTAGAAGGCATTTAGTGAAAGTTTTCATTTCGGATCAAATTTTAGTGGAATGGTTCATTAAATCATTGTTACCCAAAATCATTGAAGATGTAGCTAAGGGAGGAGTTGTCACTGAAGAGCAAGTCATTGCTCAGGGTTAGTACCTTGACCTCGTCTATACACAGTCAGGTACTTTACATGAAAAAATCCCTGATCTTTCAAAACATGGTCAAATAACTGCAGCTCCTTTAGGGTCTCATGCCACTGATGGTATGGTTGGTTCAATTAGTACTAAAAGTAAGAAGAAATCTTCAAAGAATTCTTCTCCTATAATAACTTTACCTGATTCCCCGAAAGGAGATTTTTCCACTGAGTTTCTACTAACATCCATGTCGTAGAATCATCTAGACCAAATTACAATCTGGTAGTAAAGAGAAGGGGAAGAAGAAAAACAAACAAAATTCAAAAGATAAAATAGATAAAAATTAATTTATTGACGAAAAATAGAAACCTCGCTATCCTTGTTTCATTTGCGACGAGGATCATTTTATCAAAGAATGGCCACATCGAGCAGAGGTTTCGAAATTCATTAAAGGTTCTCAAACGCTTGCTGTCTCGAAGGATCTTTTTCCTACTCAAGATAGTAAGATGATTGGTTCTTCCTCGAATGCCTCAAAAGAACCCATTATGATGATGTCTCATGTCAGGATTATGACGCGATCGCAAGATTATGGTTGTAAAAATCCTGTTGGTGGTAAAGAAGCAAAATCTTCTAATTCAAACACATTAACTACACCTCCTCTTGGTTATGATCCAATACAGATCGAGAAACCAAACCCTGACTTAGTAATCAAACCGCCTGCTAAAGGTGTACTTCGTAAATCATCTTTCAATTCACATGTGAGAGCTTCTCAGAATTACAACATTGTTGAAGACTTATCTATTTCCCCTTCAGCAATGTTGGCTTTGGAAGTGATGCAATCGTGCCCAGCACAGCGTAAATTACTATTGTTTGCTATAGGAGTTGTTGATGTTCAGGATTCGAACCTAATAATCTTCTATTTAGAGAATAGTACGCCTTGTCTACCTCATCAAATGGCTTTCCAGATTCCAGTTTTAGTCAAAGACAGACCTTGCTTTCAAAATGTGATTGATGAAGGGGCTTCTACGTGTATTATGTTGATCCAGAGTTGGAAATTGCTTGGTTCTCCCACACTCAATCAGTCTCCAACAATTCTAAAGGCTTTTGATGGCCGAGGGTTCCATCCTTTTGGTATTTTGTAGGATTTACCTATAGGGGTTGAAGGCAAAACTATAAATCTAGATGTGGAAGTGGTTGATGCCCCTCTAGATTACAACCTTCTCCTGGGTCGCAGTTGGTCTTATGCTATGACTGCTATTGTTTCATCAGTTTTTCAGCTTATCAAGTTTCCTCATAACAAAAAGATCATTACAATAGACCAGCTGACTTATTTCTCATCCGACCCAACCTCTACAGATAGTATTTAGCACATCGGTAAAACAAATATCCCTTACAAGGATGTTGGCATAGGTTTGATTAAAGATTCTAGTTTACTGGGAACTTTTTCCTTCCCTCCTCCTAACGTATCACCTTCTATTGCAAATATTCATATGATTTCATCGAATATTATTACTTTTGATGATCCTTGGATCGTACCTTCTGATTCTAAGGTGGATCCATTTGATGGCGCGATGGCTTTGAGTCCCTTTGAAATTGCATATCAGGCTGTACAGTTTTTTTCTGATTCTTGTTCAACCGAAACTGATCTAATGAATGTGGTCCATGAGGAAAGTTCTTGATCTTGTGTCAACCTCGTTAAAAAATGAAATAAGGGTTATGAGGAAAGTTCTTGATCTTGTGTCAACCTTGCTAAAAAATGAAACAAGGGTTATGAGGATAGTTCTTTTATTGTGTCAACCTCATTAAAAAATGAAACAACTCCCTTTTCCAAATCGAGTCTTTGATTTAGATCTCATAAAATCCAAGTCGAGTCTTTTCAAGATCTCGAAAGTGAACCTTCATTCCATCCACTCTGTTGGATGCAATGAAGCTTGGGGGGCATGTGCCTCGATTTGCGTTATTATGCTGAGGGCATGCGAACTTATAACAAGCATAGTTCTTCATTTCAAGCTTGTGTAAACATGAAACCGAATCCAAGCAGAGTTATCCATGGTTCAAGCTTGTGTAAAAATGAACCCATACACATTTTACATCTCGTGATTGCCATTTTTATCCGTTAAATTTTGCTAGATGAGCCTTGGTTGTTTCATTCCATTGCCACCATCTCTTTGGCTGATCATATGCTTTCACTTGGTTGTTTTTACATTCCTGAGGGACCACAGTGATGGGTGGTTTTATTAGCCAGCCTCTTAACCATTACATGTTTTGAGCAGTTCCACCATTACCAGAACCAGTTGCTACCCTTTATACCACTCGTTCCTCTAGGACGAGTCTTCTTTAAGATCTTTTATGACTCATATAATATGAAAAGATTGTCGAGTTTTTCCCTTTTTAACTCGTTAAATGGAATTAAAAAGGAAGTCCACTTTCAGCTCTTTTCTGACCATATAAACATGAAAAGATCGCCAGACTTTTGTCATTTCAGGTTCTATACTGGTTACGAAATGACGTGTCTTGGATCACTTTTCTACTTTTTGGATCAAGGCCACTAATTATGAAAAGTACTCCTTGATCGTAATGGTCAAGCGGTTCTCTCGAGTATTATTTTATACTTTTTTGGGCTCGAGGGACACAAATTTACGAAAAAGTACCCCCGCGGAGTTTTCTTAAGTTTTTCTTCTGATTCCCTAAAATTGAAAAACACCGAGTTTTTCCTATACTGGACTCATTAAAATTTAATAGTAAAGGACCTATTCAATTTTAAATAGGAACAAACCACTCCTTCTTAGGGTTTGAATTTTAAACTAAGTTGGACTCATCCGAAGGATGAGCTTATAAACAAGCAAATGTTATCCTCCTCAAGCTTATCAAAAATAAAGAGGTACTTCCCAGAAATGGTGGGGGAAAGTGAGAAAAATGAACCTATTTGTTACACTTTATTTTTTAAAAAGCCATTAACCACTCTTAAACACGACACTTTTTGGTCACCCAGGTTGGGAAAATCCTTTGCCTAACAGTTAATCAAACCACATTGAAAGTCTTCAGCCGGTTTCTAGGTATTAGCTTTGGGTCAATTGTCACCAAGCCATCTGCAGTGTCGTTATGTGTTCAAGAGAACAGTTCAAACAAACGATTCATCTACAAGATATCTGTCATTCATTTTGACCATCCCTGAGTCAGTCCTTACCAATATATTTCTTCAAAACTTGATCTATGCTTTCGTGTTGTGGGCTTGCCTACGACAGATCTCTTTCTATCGACTTCAACTCATTATCTAGGAAGTTGATCTAGAAATCGTCAATACCTTGAAATCTGCATGCCCTAATGGCAGGTTTCTCACCTTCGATGATAGGTTGCATCATTGACCTTCAATCGAATGATTCTATGACATGTTTGACTTCAGCTCATTTATTCACATTTCATGGATTGTTCTGAGTACTTTGAGAGCCATTGACATTACTGGTGGTTTCTCTCACACTTGTTAACAGTCCATATCATTGATTGGTAATCAAGTGGTTTCTACCATGTTCGACTTCGACACATTTATTCACATGGATAGAATCGTACTAGTTTGGGAAGCGGAAATCAAGACCCTGGATCTAGTTTCTACCATCCAAGCTGCGAGGAATTTTGTTATTCATTATACAGTGGACTATTCATAAATAGATGGATGCATCCACACTATGTCTACACATGTTTATACTCTTGATGTATTACAATAATCATTCCTGTATCAGAATAGTTTAGTCAATTTTCTAGTTAGTTTTGATTTGAGTATGGGAATGCCTACCTTAGCGATGATATGTTTACACACACACACACACACACACACACACACACACACACATATATATATATATATTTTTCATTGAATGTTTTTACAAGTTTCGACTGGGGTGTCCAAAAAATGATCCTTGAAATGATAAAGTACTTCACTCTTCATACATGACAGACTCTATCTTCATCTATTACAGACTTCGTACTTTAGGGGGCAATCTGTTGCAATGAAAATTGTCACCTTGACATTCTACTATCTGTGTGAGTTCATTACCACTCATACTTTCCTCCTCTGCAAGTCTAAAACATCAGTTCCTCATATCAAGTCTTGAAAATGAGAGAAATGGTCTCAAAAGTTTTTAAAACTCTAGTTCCGCACTTTCTCTTTGTCTTACCTGCGGTCCCGCACCTAATGGTCATGTCTCGGGCACACCTGATCCAATTGTCTCTGTGTTAAAGGTGTGGGCCCCTATAAAATTTAAAAAGGCGCAAGTATACTCTGAAAAACTCACTTTCAGTTATTTCTAGAAGCTTCTAGAAGGAATCTTGAGGTGGCAAGTTCGCTCTTTTAATGTTCATGTAACCCATACCTTAAGGAGCTAACCCCTTGATGTGAGGAGCTTATTCCTTTGAAGGACGATTCTATCCCTTCATAGGTGGAGTTGTAACCTCTTCCCTTGCACTATAAAAAGAAGCATTGAGCTGGTTAACTGGAAGTTAGAAGCTTAGTATTTTTTGAGGTAAAATGTTGTTGGAACTTAGTCTTCTTTAGTTGAGTTTTTATGAGGAGAGATTACATACCTCTATGTATCTCATTTGGAAGAGTGCAAGACTTGTCAAAGTAAAGGAAATTCCTGTTTCGGACCCTAGGAAGAACTTGTTCAACATCAAGGCTGAAAAGGTTGTAAAGTTCTTCTACTATTCAAAGTTAATACAAATATATTTGTTTTTCTCAATAAGCTCTTAATTCATTGTTTATTTTATCAATTCCTTGATCACCATAGTAGGCATGATTTATAATATTTGCTATGCAGGTGCTATTTAATGTTTGCTTGTTTGTGATTGTAGGTCTTCAAAGATAACTCTTTCGAATGACTAGAGGATGACTACTACGAACAAGCATTGGATCTAAGGTAGGATCTTAACACCTTTTGTAGTATTTATTTATAAATCACATATGTCTAGAGAAAGATAGGTTTGTTTGTCTGTTTGTTACTAGACTATCATTTGATACTAGGGAGATCAGTCTTGTCTGCAAACTCGATTTATCTGGCCAACAAATTCGTTGGGAGAATCGGGAAATAAGTGAGCTATAAGGGCCCACACCCTTGAGGGGCCACACCCCTCACAATAAAAGTCCTCACTCCCTCATTATACAGGGTTTGCATAGCTCCTGCAATAGACTTTACAATCTTTGGAAGAATGGTAATTTTCCCCTAGGTGGGGTTGAGTTTGAGAATCATGTATCCGTAGCTAAATTCATTTCCCCTAATATCTGTCATGTATATCCCACTCTTGAATGCTTCACCTCTTGGGATATTGCTTATAGAACCTTTGTTAACATTCCATCACTTCTTGATTCAATAACCATTACTATTACTATTTAGATTATGTACAAATACTACTATTACTGTTTAGATTACATACAAATACTACTTACCATTAGCCTTGATGGTGGCGAGAACCTATTGCTTGAAAAGCTTAAATTGATTGAGTTGAACCCTGAGAGCGATGGCAGCAATGAATGAATCCTTATCACGAGCAGCAACACTTGCTGCAGTAAAGTTGGCTCCAACCCTAAAATTTGAACCCACGGACAGCAAATATGGACTCAGAAACGGTAATCCCAGTGCCTCAGCTACAACATTGATAATTTTCATCATCAAATATATATTTAGGGTTGCAGCAAACAAAGATCAGTAGGAACAACAAATGACCTAGTAACTGGAATGAATTAACGTACTAAAGAAATCTATGGAGAGTCTTCTGTCATTGTATCTCCCTGTGGGTTTGCCGAAGAATTGTTCTCCATAGGGAGGAGAATCAGACTCATTATAGGGGAACAAAAAGTGGATGGTACCCGTATGGGAGGTTGAATCCCCAAAATTAAATATGGTTGAGTAATTACAACGAGCTCAAGAAAATATTGGAAGAATAGCCATAGCTGCAAGTATGCCCATTAAATAATATTTAGTCACATGTTGTAGCTCCATTACAATGTTGATGATAATCTACTCAGACAAAGATTACTGTTAAGGGTATGAACGCAAAGAAGGGTAATGGAATGAATGTAGTCCCCCAAGAAAGTTGCTCTGCAATGAATATGAACGTTGTGTATGAGAATTATAAATAAAACAAATCTTTGTTACACATTCTGAATTGTGCTCATGTCGATATTGAACACAGAGGAATCTTCAAATCTTCCCCCATCAAGGCGTGTTTCAAAGGCGTGTTTCAAAATCATAAAAAATTTGGAAGACTTTTGGACATTCATTGAGTCTAGTTAAGATAAAGGCGTGTTTCAAAATCACAATAAAAATGGAAGACTTTTGGACATTCACTTAGTTTAGTTAAGATATTTTAACCTAGATAGGTGTCTTTTTAAGGTGGTTCACTGTACCAATTTGTTACGAGTTATTTTTAGGAATCCTTTATGTAGGTGGAGAAATTTCCCGGACTGTAAAAGGTGGTTGAAATCTGGGAAAAAAATTCAAAAAATCTTGTAGATGTAGTGTTTGAATCGTGTTTTTGATGGTGGAAATTGATTTAGCACCATCAAAAACGTCTAGGACACCTAAAATTAAGAACTTTGACAACTTTTACTTGAATTTACACCCTACTAGATTTTTTCAAAATATAACGATAATTTCTATAACTTTTAAGGCAAAAAAACCTAATTTTTAGACTATGACATTATTTTTATAAATAATACCGAGCTTACTTACTATTCCCGAGAGTTAGCTGATTTAAATCACATTACAGACAAACATGTAATGACATAAAATTTGGTAAGATAAGAGAAATATATAATAACATAAAATTTGGTAAAGGGACATAAGGCTGTCCCCACAAGATACACTAAATTCACAAAGTAAAACAAGCAAAATTAGGAATTGGATGAGATTTCTTGGGATTTTAGTGGGAATCCAAAATAATATTTCACACAGATTGTATTGGTAAATCTCTGGATGAGTGGAGGCCTAGGGATTCGATTGTCGAAGTGAATAATTATATTCTAAAAGGTTAACGTTTAGGTTTTGGCCCTTTGAATTCTGGAATATCACAACTGACTAATTCTCAACACTACATATCTGTTCGTTTTCAGGGTTTGTATCATAATCTCCTATGGTTTTTGTTTTAGCAATAATATATTATTATTATTATTCAATTTTGAGGTCAGATATCAAATTGGTGTATCAAACTCTTTCATTCAATTTTAAGGTCACTGCCAAGTCAGATATCAAATTGGTGTATGAGACTCTTTGTTTGTGGTATAAGGGATCCACCAGACCTCTTTGTTTGTGGGACAAGGGATCCACTATACCCCTTTATTTGTGGGACAAGGGATCCACCTCCGTGGAGTGATTTGACTACTAAGTCTACGAACACATACATACTACGTCCTCTGGTTTTGAACCTGTGACCTCTTAGGAGGAAACACATGCTCTTAACCATTAAAGCGTGGTGTACCTATTCAATGTATTTTTATATAAACTACATATATATATCTTGGTGGTTTATGGAACAAAGATTGATGTTAGTTATATTTATGAAAACTCACTTGTGTTAAGGTGAGTTGGTTATCTTTCATGTGGAAATGATCCTACCAAGGAATCTTCTTAATTCCAGTTAGACTAAAATCAGAGTGGGGAGGATAATAGCGACTTATACCTACCACCTGAGTTACCGGTTGTCATATATTATACTAGAAATTGCACCTATAGGTGCAAAGGAACACATATAATAGGAGTGGGAGGAACGTGGAAGGAAACTCTTAATTTCAGTGAGACTAAAACTAGAGTGGGGAGGATAATAGTGACTTTTACCTACCACCTGAGCTACTAGTTGACATATATTATACCAGTAATATCACCTAGAGGTGCAATGGAACACATATAGGAGTGGGATGAATGTGGAAGGAAACTTTGGTCTTGAGTTACATATGAACCTACAACATGGCAAGGTTGACCATGGCTAAATTTTGTGACCATGTTTGACCATGTTTAAGCTTGCCTGACCATCTTTACTATGGTTAAATATGGTTAAATTATGGTTGATCATGAACATGGTAGTCCATTCTTCTGCATTGAAACATAATATAATGATCAGACACAATTTTTAGTGCATTCTATATACTTCATAGTGAGATTTCATTCCACATTTATATTTGACCTGCCTTTATTTTTTTTTCTTTTTCTTCCATTCATCTACCGGAGGCAAGAGTTAGTTTTTGGTGAGAATTTATAATTGGAAAGAAGCAAGGGAACTAAATTCAACAACCATTCTAGGGAAACTATAAATACAAAATTTTAGCCCGTTTCATTCAAAGTTATTGTGTTACTTTAAAGTTACGTGATAAAAACAAAAATATGAAAAAATAAAACTTCTAGCCAAACAAATTATTATTGATGTAAAAAACCATGTGAAATGTTCACATGAAGAATAAAATAGAAAACCAAAAAACTAGCCACTCAAGTTATTCTTCAGTGGAAGCAATAAAATGAGAGTTAAACAAAGGTGCAGAGCAACAACACTTTTTAATGACATATAGAAGTACGTTACCAACAATCAAATATTCTAACTATCGGAAAAAGCACTAGAAAGATTGACATATATATTTTGATATGGAAAAAACAATAACGAACCAACATAGTAGACGACCAACAATGCTCTCCCATCCTAAATAGCCATGGAATTATAATTGAATACAAATTTTTGATGGAAAGAGAATATGTTAAGAAAACCTCTGCATTCCTCAACCAGAATGTTTAAGCTTCAAGTAACAGGTATACATAAATATGGAGGCTATGTAGACATAAGATGTTAGGCATGTAAGATATGTTAAGTACATGTAAGATTCAAAGTCTAGGCAAGGGTAAAGATTATCTCAAGACTTTTTGAGAAATAGGCAGAAGCTTCAAATCCATTCCGATACAAAATATGATCCATAGGTACAAAAATGTAGAATAACACAAAATAGTAAATATAGAGAAGGAAAAATCCTAGTTATCTAAATTACAAAGTTGGAAACTTTGCAAAAAATTAGAATTTTAGTTGGATTAAAATAAATGAAAATGATGTAAGCCAAATTAAGATCAATTCACAAAAGCCTTTAAGCTCTACATGGCCATATGTTTTCCAAAGTGATGTCCTTTAATATCCCTTCTGTGAGCACCTCTTAATTTGAGGTTTCTAACTTGGGGTGATGCTAGGCATGGTAAATTTTAGGGGCGAATTATAGCCCAAAGGCAAA